>JAUZSU010136713.1:0-15984 GCA_034780255.1 Parotocinclus maculicauda | reverse complement strand
CCAATCCAATCCAAATCCAAGCAACTGTGGGTTAAAGGCCTTGTTCAATGACCAAATAGCGTTAGCTAGGCAGAGGTGGTATTTGCCCCCTGGACCTTCAGATCCACCATCGAGCTGTACCTTAACGGTCCCTTAACGACTTCTCCCACATTTACATTGGACATTCTAGAGTACTTGTTCTACTGAAAGAGCCAACCAGCTTGTTGTTAAAATAACTTCTGTCTCACCTGACACAGCATTTTAGATGTGATGTTTGGCTTCTGTGTTACCTCATATTCATACCCCAGTGGAAAAAAACATTTTAGTACATTTCCCAAGATTGCCATCAAACCTGGAACTAATTATAATCACAATACATTTTAAATCCTACAGTAAATGCTAAAAGCTTTGTTCACAGCAGGTGCACGCATTACAATTAAACCTCAGAAATAAAGCACTGTACAAAACACCCAATTTAAATAGCTACAAACATAAGAATACCAAAAATACATCAAATTATTGTAATAAATTAATAGTAAAACCATTTTAATCCAAATCTGTATAGTGACCATAAGGGTATATTTTGGAATTCCAGACAATGTCTGTGGAGACCTGAGTTATTCTTAGCCCCAACCATCCTGAATGTGTTATCCTATTTTGAAACTGGCTGACCTTTCCTGCAACCTCCCTTAGACATCCTGTTCCTGTTTGCTTCTTAATGTCTTCGCTTTGAGATTGTAAGGATGAAGTAGGAAATGTTGCCCAGAAGTGTTTAAATGCTGTAGAGTTCTTATTACAATTATTATTTTTATTATTATTTTTATTATTATTATTATTATTATTATTATTGTTGTTGTTTTTTTTTAATCAAACTTACAACACAAAAAGAGTCCTTACCTTTCCCATGCTGTTATATTCCATGGCAATTTCCCGAAAGAAAAAGTAAATGAAATTCCCATAATCCACTGCCTGAACAAAATAAGGCTCTGCAGAAAAGAGAGGACACAGTAAATTGCTTTTCCCTACTCCTTTCTCACTGCAGTGATAATTAATAACACTCAGCAACTAACTTCAGAATAAGACTAAACTGTTACAATACTGCTTCTGGTCCAAGGTTGTGATTTTATCAGCAAGCTTGATAATAAAAAGTAAATGTTCCCTTTAAGCAGTCCAAACAAATGTTATATGGTTTCTAAAGTATAAGCATAACTGCACTCACCATCTACTCTGACTCCTCACCTTTTAGCCATTTTGAATCATGTTTGACTGTGCGCAAGGTCGGACTGTCTCCTAAGCTGCGATATATGACAGCATCGATGGCCAGGAAGTCAGTGACTGTAGCAGAGTACAGCCTTCCATCTGCAAAACAATAAAATAAAATAAATAAATAAATGCATAAGCACCAATTAAACTGTTTTTAACATCAACCATGATAACTTACAAAAAAATAAAGAACTCACAAAAATGTCCCAAAAAATCTCAATACCACAACCTAAACAACACAGTGACAAACACCTAGCAATCATAACACACACACATGACATGAATGCAATCACACATACAAAAGCACAGGAAACATCATAGATTAATTTCCACAAATTCATATGAAAACTCGAGGAAAAGTTAATGAGTCACAATCAAACATTTGCTGTTCTTTAGAAAACAATATATAAGATGGCAATAGTACAATTAGCGTAACTATGACTACAACTGAGAATTAATCACTCTGGCAGACCTCATATTGGACGGCTCTCTCAAGCCACTAATGAAGAGATGACTCATGTGGGTTTTCCATCTTGGGAGTTATATTTAATCCCATATTTTAGGGAGGACTCCATCTTTTTTTGCTGCTACCACAATAGTTTCATGTGTTTCCAAACTGACCGCAGATGAGGCCTGTCAGGCAACATGATCTCCTCCGAAACAGACTGCAACTGTTGCTGAACGAGTGCCTAGTATTTATGACTGTCCCAGGGTTTTGGTATTAATTGCATGCTGTTTACAGGCCATCTAAATAATGTACATAACCATGTGAAATGTGCAAAATAGTGACTGTTTACAGGTGTTCATGTTAGAATGTGTTTAGATGGCTCACCAGCAAACAAGGCAACATTGGCATGCTTGGCATCATAAGGGCAACGGGCCATTCCGCTAATCTCCTCTCCAAGGGCATCTAGTGTATCCATCTATGAAAAGAGAAAACATCAAAAGTCCCATATAGCAACATGCAAGCACCAAAACCAGTGGGATTTATGTTAAATGGATTTGGCATAGTGGATTTTTTCAGTTATATTCTGAAAATAGTCAATAATGTGAATACACCTTTATTATTTATCGAGACCTTCATGGACAAGGCTGATATATATTTATATTCATACAAAGTTGTTTACTCATTGCAAACATTTATGTGTATGAAATTGTTTCTTATTATTGCATACTTATAGACCAATATCAAACCTTTTAAAAAACAATTTTTAGCAAGTAGTTTACTCTCAGCTGTTATGGTTATCTTTACAGAAAT
This sequence comes from Parotocinclus maculicauda, assembly GCA_034780255.1. NCBI lineage: Eukaryota > Metazoa > Chordata > Actinopteri > Siluriformes > Loricariidae > Parotocinclus > Parotocinclus maculicauda. The sequence continues at coordinate 13,484 of JAUZSU010136713.1, read as the reverse complement.
GGCATTTATGAAAATATTCACTTAGGATGTAGGCCCCATCAAAGTTCTGAAATAACATTAATTAGGGTACTTAAGGAACTATCAATGTCCTCAGTTTGTTGTTTGTTTATAGACACTATAGGCCATTACATTTTCATTATTTTTCTAAATAGGTTAGAAAATACTGTTATGTTATATTTGATTTAGTTCTCTTTTTTGATTCACACATTAGCAACATTACTAAAATCACTTTCTTTTAGCTACACGATCTCTAAGACTTTAAACTGGCTCATGCATTTGTTATTATACATTGAATGTTGTATCACTCTCCTGACAGGATGCTCTAGTAAACTTAATTAGTTTACTAGAAACCTAAATTAGTTCAGAGTGCATCAGCTCGAGTACTAATTACAAGCTCAAATCAAAGAAAAAGTTGGGATGGCACGAAAAATGCAAACTTAAAAAATACAAAGTGCACATCACATTTGCATCAACTTTTATTTCATTGTATACAGTATAACCCCAAAATATTTAATGTTTTGTCTGGTCATGTTTAATTAACTTGTTATTAAACATCCACTCTTACATTTCAGACATGTTATTAAAATAATTTTACTCAAAGAAAGATTGGATGGAGTTATTTCTTCCTCTACAGTGCATAATATTTGCAAACAATTCAAAGAGTCTGGAGGAATTTTATTGCGTAAAGCTGAAGTCACAAACCTAAACTGAAGACCTGTGTGTGATGTGATGTAACTTATGTGATGGCAGCATTAATGCAGAATAGTACATTGACATTTTAAAGCAACATATGTTGCCTTCAAGAGACCCTTGGATGTGACAATGCAAAACAAGAAAAATCAGAAAAAGTTAGGACTGAAATGCATAAAACCCCTTCCAATGTTTCTTTGAGGAACATTGTGTCTCTAAACATTTCAATAATTCTCCTAGGCATTTGTTGGCAAACTGGAAATTCTCTACCAACTTTTGGTCCACAATTACTCATCCTTTCGTGTATACTTGTTTTGTACAAAATATTTATTTTAATCACCTGTTTGAAATCAAATCATTATTTAGATTTTTTACCTTAGTACTAGTCCTAACTTGTCGCTGTTCCAACTTTTGGAATGTGTTTTTTAAGCCTGAAATGCAGGAATGTATGCAATTTCATGTAACTTAATTTTAGACAATCCAGAGAGATTAAGTCCAGAACCTTAATCCTTACATGTTGGTTTCTTTCTCATCAGAGTAAAGAGTTCTTCCTTTCTACTGTTGCCCTGCGTTTGTCTAATTGTGGCTACGGAAAGTACTGCTGCTCTGTTTCACTTTAAACACACTTTAAATAATATAACAAATGTGAACAGGAGAACAATCTGCTAACATAACTACGTAGCATGCATTCAGATGTATAGGACATTTGCTCTAAGCGTTATATGGGAAAATGTTTTTTGCTCTTTGCAAGGTCCAGTGTAACTGCTTATGCCAGCCTTTTGGCTTCAAAACAGGTCATTCGTATTCTATTTATTTCTTGGCGGAAAGAGCTATCATCTTCTCACTGTAAAAGGTCATACTAAAGTCTCTGCACATTTAGAATTTCTGCTTCAGGATAAGACATGGCAGACACCATCCCCAAAACCTAATGAATGTTTCTAGATGTTAAATCAAAGGTAAACATAACTATAGAAATCCAAAACTTGTAGCCATGTGAAGACCGTCTATTGATGCAGCTTGTGCTATGCCCTATACACTTGTTTGGACTGTTTCTCAAACCTCAAAGCCAGAGGTTTCCAAAGGTTTCTGTAGTGCCCCTCAGGGAGTGCCCAAAACTCACCCTTCACCCCCACCCCACTTTGGGAACCACTGCCCTAAGCTATTGTTGCTTTTTTTTATTTTGGAATAAAAAATTGCCTTGTGAGGTCTGCATCTTGACAATCCTCTCTATAAGGAGAACTAAGACTGATGAATTCCATCAAAGGTAGGAATTCTAAACATAGTCACGATTGATTCAGTAGTAATCAGACGATGAGAAGTGTATCACATTACACCCGAAAGACCCATCATTCACTTAAATACTTATGACTTCCATAATTGATTACAGAGGGCCTCTCTTTGAAATGGTTATGGGAGGTTTTTCATTCATGAGTACTTACATGGTGAAAGGGACATCAACTGTCTCCCCCATTCCCCACATCTCCACCCATAAGCAGGTGATCTAATCCAAACCAGCTGTATATCAGGCAACCAAACCAAAAGATCTGTGAGCTGTTCGAGACTTAAGGTGTGTCTGAGAGATCCCAGGGCACACAAGTGTTGAGTGGGCTACAGATGGGCCGCTGGGAGTGAGAATCATGTTTGTGAGAGTGCACGGAGCAGAGCTGTTGTTATTTCAGCTGAACATTTGCACAGTGGGGTCCCTCCTCAACTCTATCTCTGTGAGGTTCTGATTAATGTCGAATAAGTTTGGCATCGAAATAGAGGCCCTTTTTAAACCTGTCACACCATGAGGATGAAAAGGTGGAAAAGTGGCCATAGTGGACACACATTTTGATTCTGCTGCCCAGGCATTTGCATGGGCCAAGGGAGAAATCTATGAGCAGCTTCTGCAGAACTTGGCAAGAGCACTTTGGCCTCTTTTCCATAACACTGACTTGATGTATTAGTTATTACATAGCCTTTGCACCTGTCTCAATATGGGACTGTGGTGGTGCAGTGCTTATGGTAATGCACTGGTGAGAATTGCTGAGGGTTCAAGGCCCAGCACTGCTCTGCACTGCTCTGCTAAATGATGTAAAAGTAAAACACAGTGTATATTCTATTTTTTTCTATTTACCTGAAATCCTCACTTTCTGGACTCTGCCTTACTTTCCTGCTAATGTATTTGTTGCCAATTCCACAACAAATAATAGCATGGGAGTGTGAGATGTAGCACATGATAATTCTAAGAGTTGTAATGCCACTCATACATCATAAGAGAAAGCCACCAACTCCATTCTGTATACATAAGCTCACAGATGACTGGTGTTGCTTTGATCAATAATGGAGAGAAAACCCCTTCCCACACAGAGAGCAGGGCCAGATATCCTCTCTTTGACTCTCTTTTAGACTTGAACTGGTGATCTCTCCTGACATGTCCAGACATATCATCAAAATACTTACTGTAACAATTCACAGTAAACAGTAACATTAAAACCGCCTCCATGCTATAGCAGTCGTTGTCCATTTTATAGGTTTCACTTACCATATACAGTAAGTGCACTTACTGTTCTTCAGTAGTGAAGACCCCCACAGAACCACCACAGAGCTATGTACTATTTGGGTGGTGGATCATTCTCAGCATTGCAGTGACACGGATGTGTTGGTGCCGTGTTAGTGTTTGGTGCTCTGGTATGGGTGACAGATGAACAGATGAGCTACTGTTTCTACAAGGTTGGGAAACAATATTTATTACAGTGTAAAGATAGTGGGTAGGGTTTTTCCAGCAGCCTTACTGTGTCTGATCCACTCAGACCTGCTGACCAACATGCCACCACCACATTAGTGTTGAGAACGATATACCACCCAAATAGTACCTTCCCTATCATGGCTGTGCGGTTACCCTGAAATATGAATGAGGACAAATAATGTATGCAAAGCAAAAGATGGTCTACAATGTGTAATTGTAGAAATACAAAGTATGTCAGTATGGTATGTAGAGCTGATAAAATGGTCAGCAGACATAGAGTAAGGAGGTGATTTTAATGTTTTGAATGATCAATATAGCATTTTTAATGGACGAAAAGCACAAGCAGAAACATATTTCTATGACTAATTTAAAAGAACAGTTATACCAAACTATCAAATCAATATGAAAATAAAGTGAATTTCATATGTGTCTGGAAATTGCACAAAGTACTTTAAGGATGAATGAATAAGAACTTAAGGGTCACAGAGAAAGCCTTACAGACAATAGGCAGTGAAAAGGCTCACGCTTAATATCCATGCAACATTCAACAATAGGAGGAAAGGAAGGGGTACCAGAACTCTAAGCATGTCAACAAACACAGCATAGAAAAGATCTTAATAAGCATCGTTCTTAGTGACTAGTGTCTAATATGTGTACCACAAAAGTGAAAACCATGCAGGATGATATGTCACGGATAACATCTCCTTTGAAAAATGAGCAGGCCCTCAACACTGGGATCATTACTCTTGCTGGTTTTCCCTTCCATAACATTCCAGACGTATTGCCAAAGAAAGTGCAAGCTCTCACATGTTGCCCACTCAGAGACAATGCTCTGTAGTAAAGGTGTCAAAATAAAATGCATTTACATCTGACCAGCTGTTGCATTAACTAAACTGATCCATCCATGCACAGCTGGGTGTCTGCTCTGAATCAACACTGACCCACACCTGCAAGTTACTCATGTAGAAATAATCCATCACTGCCAACAACTCTTTTGCTGTGTGCTACAGCATGTCAAGGCTTTTAGATGTTTGGACACCAGATCTTCAGCAAATCTTTGGACAGAAATCATGTGGAACAGAGTGATACCTTATATGTTCGACAAGAAGGGTTGAATGCATTCGTTCCACACACAAACAGGGTGTTATCATCCTGCTGGAGCAGCACCTTGATAAAATTGTGGCATTCATCCTGCAAAGAAAAACAGAAGATGGAAATTTCAAATCAGTGACTAATATGTATAAAAAGAATTCATGCTAGAATAACATTTTGTATTCTTATGATATTTTACAAAGTGACAAGGTGACACAAGGTTAGCATTCTTGTCTGACAGTCTCAGAGGCACCTGGTTTAAATCCTTGAATGGATCCTGTGTTAAGTTTAAATGTTCAGATCATATCTAGGTGGTTTCCTACTGGGTACTCAGGGTACTCAGATTTCCTCCCGTATCCCAAAGACATGTTAGGTCAACTGTAGTCTCTAAAGTGTATCAAGTGTGTGTGTGTGTGTGTGTGTGCATGCCCTGTGATGGACTGACACCCTGTTCAGGCTTGATTACCTTGTGTCCTATACAGCCATGTAGGACAAACCAGTTGTAACAATAAGCAATTCTTCATCATCTTATGTTATGTAAACATCCCAATGGAGCCAGGTATATGGCATTACTAAAATACAAAGAAACAGTCTATTGTACCTTGTGCTTTCCTTTCATTCTACAGGTATCCACATCAGCTTGTCTGGACTTCCATGTTAGTTTCTGTAGAGCAGAAATTGATAAGTCAGTACTGATCTGCTTAGGCTGTATAAAGCAGATTCTTTAGACAGACGTGGGTACTGTACAGCACATTAGATTAGATTATGTCTGTCACTTAGTAGACTTGACATAAAATCTGCAGTGACACTAGAGGGCTATGTAAGCTGTAAACATCACTTACAAACTGATAATTGATTAATAAACAATAATGTTAAATCATGTAATCAGGTAATAAATATCTATTCCACTTCAAACATAGAATTAATCTTGTTTTTTTATTATTCTGGCACTTGGCACAGAGCTTTGTTGCAATGGGAGCAGTTACGTGTGCATAAATCTTTAGCTTCCAATGTATCTCTTTTAAGATAAATGACGCATGGCTTGGTGACTACTCTTGATACGATAATGTGCTTAGTAGGGCTCACAGAGCAGGACTGTGTCCTGCCTGGTTTTCTTCATTGCCAGGTAATTATATTCGAGTGGTGGATCCTATCCCAGAGGACAAGTAGACATAGGGTGCTCACCTTGCTGAAAAAAATCTCTTCTGTGCTGCCCATTTCAAAGTCCACTGTATAAATGTGATCCCTGGAAAGACAAAGCATAACTCATTTAGACTTAGTGATGCGTGATTGCTAACTCTTCTTACACAATAAAGAACAGTATTTCAGGTGATAGACAAAGGTTTCAAAGTCCTTCCACAGACACAAAACTGTCTTTGTTCTGGTGATGGGTTGCTCATTGGGAGAGAGCCAAACCATTCTGCGCTGTTCAGGTCAATTACGTTCAGTGCTCAACCACAGGAAACTGATACCAACACTCATTAAAACACAAAAGTTATGTGTTGCAACTGGTTATACAGACATTTCATCAGGCTTGTGGTAAGGATAAACTCACATCCCAACATGCTGAATATACTGTATGTCTTGTTTTTGTAGATGAGATTGTGAAATTGCTGTTGTAATTTTGACAAGACTACTTGCAAATGGGTGTTTAATCAGAGTGTCTTATCAACATCTTCAGAGTTCAGTTTAATTACCCAACAACCTGCACAGTGGCTTGCATTCTCATTACGCAAATTTAATAAAGTCTGGAACAGAAGCCATTTCAGAAATGAATCCACTTATACAAGTTTCCTGGGGCTTGGCACTCTCCAGCTGGATAAAACTCTCCCCAATTATGTTATCCAAAGTCTTAGGCATAACCAGGTAATTAATAATACATGTGTAGAATTTTAAACAGCCTTCAGTCCCCTACTGAACTGTGTTGACAACTTTATTCAAAAAGTTACATATTGTATCTATCTATCTATCTATCTATCTATCTATCTATCTATCCATCTATCTATCTATCTATCTATCTATCTATCTATCTATCTATCTATCTATCTATCAGACATAGAGACAGACAGACAGACATACAGACAGACAGATACATAGAACCATAACTATAAATTTTTTCTCTCATGCTCCTGGTATTTGCTTATATGTCACTACTTGAAGAATCAATCTCATTCTTTCTAATCGCTGTTTCTACACTGATAAAAGCACATCTACAACGCTCCAATTCCTGTTCAAAGTCATACAGATAGGCTTAACTTATTGGCTAAAATGAGGTGAGCAAGATCACTAGCGCACTTCTAGATTACAGAAAGATAAACCCCAGGTGATCCTATATCTTACTTCTGAGGAGTAATTGAGCTCCAGTCTTAATAATTTCAATTACCAAGGGTAAGGTGGCATCTCAGTTGACTGTCTCACAGTTTATTAATGGAATTCTACTGAATAATTACAGCAGTAGAGGATCTACTCTGACATCACTAACTGATCATATATGCCATTATATCAAAAAGTTCAACATGGAAATCGTTCTTGCAATGTAACTATCATATTAATGGTACAATAGCCAAATGTTTAGTGCTCTTGGTATTTCATGATGTATAATGAAGGACAAATAAAAAAAAAGTTCTAAAAAGAGAGGGTAAGTGATTCTCCAGTATGTGAAGTTAAAGCCAAAACCTGTCCATTTAAACACTCATGGCATTTTATTCCCTATATTATGATGTTTTGCTGGTGTTTTTTAGTTCAAGATTTTAAAGCAGATTGCTATAATGACTATCAGTTATTTACTCCCCATATGTATAACTTGCAAATAGTTTTAAGATACAACAGAGAAAAGGCTTATAATACATAAAAGACAGATTGTTTTTATTTGATCTAACACCACAAAAAAAGTCAACAATAGTATGCCATTTGGTAATGATGCAGGTAAAATGGTCTCCCTCTGATCTCTGCCTGAAAGCCAAGCTTTCTGCATTCTCCCACACTTAACAGTGCCTTTTTTGTTCATTCAGCTAGAAAGCAAGCGATAAGACAGTGATCAGTGATGCGTTGGGTAAGCATCCTGCCGACACAGTACTGCAGTGGTCACTGTGCAAACATACTTAAATACTAGATGCACCTGTGACCATGTCGGTGTGAGTCCACAGCGTGGCTTCCTGCTGACTCCAGCTCCCCAGACTTCCTATTATAACTGGCTGAAAACTTTTAAACACTTTAAAAGTTTGGCTCTTTCGACCAGCTGCAAAAGCAGAGAGTGTAACAAGTGCAGAGTGTCTTTCATGCGGAGCGGGTGCTGGGATAACCAAGCAAACAAAGGCCTCTGGTGCTTTCCACGCACAACTAAACAAACCTCACATTTGGCTTCATGTGTCAGACACATTCTTTTATTTGTTGTGCCTAAGGGGCTACTAAACTTTGATATGGAGCAAGTGCATCCATTCTTGCTGAAAGATCTGATATCAGGCAGTGCAGAGAGGTGGATGAGGAATTGGACGCCTACTAACAGAACAGAGGGGCTTTGTGCTAAAGAATGTCGTTTTCATAACACACGATTTTTGGGGGGTGACTGCGGACCACTGTGGTCCATCTGGTGGCCTTTTGTAAAACAATCTCGCTATACGACAGCAGACGAGGGGGGTCTTAGTTAGTATGCGCCCCACACCTATCTAAAGCCTTCAAATGCACCCTCATACCACCAACCCCCTTCAATGGCCATATAATGGATGGCTTAGCTTACGTAATAAACTGGTTAATATTAGCATTGCTAATGCTTTATTAGACTAGTAATTATGTGCCAATGTGTCATTTTGTACAGTTTGAGCCAGCTAATGACTGGTTGCATCCTGCATCTGAAGTGATGGAGTCAATGAAGAAAATCACATATAGAAGCAAGTGTAGGCCATGTCATTAGAAAAGCTTCAATGACATTTGGCAATGCACGTGAAATCTAAGACTATAAGACATTACAAGCTGTCCAGAGTTGAAACGGATAGAACTGCACACCACATATATGAGACCGCTACCTTTGTTATGAAAATCTCAGAAACAAAAACATTTCTATGGCCGAAGAGTACACACGTCAGCAAGAATATAATTCTACAATTGAATTATTAAATCTGACAATTCACATAATCTCAACCCAGCTCTTCTGGTCTGACATTTTTCTTTTGCAACAATATATTATATAATGTTCTAAACTGGATCATTGCCATATGTGTGATATTATAAAATTTCATTTCCCTTTCCACACCAAAGAGGCTTCCGAATGTATTTAAAAACTGACAAGCAGCACACATGTTAGTGATAATGTGAATAATGATTTTAAGTTACTTCTCAATTTGCTCAGGGTTCCAGCTTTCCCTAAAATTTTTGCTCAATTTGGAATATTGATAGTACTAGGCAGTTATGGGTGTAGGTTGAATCTAATTTAGCATATAAACCAGAAGATAAATCTTGGGGTGAGGGGATTAGGAATTTAAACTCAGGCAAGGCCATAGATATTTGGGGCAATTTTGGAAAATAAATATTTAATAGATTAAATAATTAGAAGTTGCAAATTAACTGTGGTAGAATTGCTAAATGTTCACATGCCTTCAAGTGTCTGCTCTTTGTCTCAAATGGCTGTGCCTGAATGAAAAACACAGGCAAAAATCTAAATGAAATCCTAACGTCCTGGCTAGTTCTCACAACTCAGTGACTCACAAGCTGCTTTTAATAGATACGTTACAGCTCAGATGGTTTTGCTGGATTTTTGGGCATTTTTGTATTTTTTGGAGGATTTTCTGTATTCATAAATGCTGTTCCACATATTAAGTAAACAATCGAATTCATCTCTTCATAGTTAAATATTTTCACCCTCTTAGTAAATACTATTTACAGCATCTACTGTTTCTTTCATACGGCCAATAATGTTTTTTTCACCTTTCTATCATTGTGCTATGTGAAACACTATCAAACTGGCTAGTCTGGTAATCATTTAAACTCAGGATGTGCAAAATAATGTAAAGCCATTCACAAATAGCATCGGACATCTGTGAGCCAACATGAAGTGAACTGTGACGAAAGAATCCATTTGGTATGCATGTTGTGTCCATGATTCTACACGTCATTTTCCAAAAAATAAAAATAAAAAAAACCCCAAAAGAACGAGTGCTCTATCCAGCCATCACACAACAGTATAATTATTTTATTATGCCAATTATGATATTATAGATAATTATTTATGTACAAAAAGCTATGTGCTGCCTTATAGTGATTTATTCCCAAATAGGAAGTGGTTATAGCTGAATTCTCTGTTTGGAATTTGTGAAAATATATATTTTGACTGGTGCACATGTGCAAAAAATAAGCATAAAGTTATTGAAAATAAATATAATTGAAGAAATCTGTGTCCCTTACAGCATCTAATGCCATGTCTGCTTAAACAGTTAGGGTCATAACATTGTTTACATGTTTCGTTGGTGATTTTTCCAGAACTCCTTCAGATGACTGACAAGTATTTCAGTCTTTTGTGGAGACAAACTGGCGCTATAGCTGTGTGAGACTGGGGCACTCCTAAGGTCTTGTGGCTTGGAGCCTCAAACACAAAAATCCATCGTCCAAAGCAGACAGTAAGCAAACTGACCTTGCTGCTATATAAAGTGTCCGATTCATTATGACGATCAGTTGAATATCCAATTTGTGCCGTTGTGTACTGTTCCTTCCTGGTCTGTGCCCAACAAACACTGGATAGTGTTTTGTATCTGCAATGAAGTGGAAATTAAGAGACAAATTAAGGCAAACATTTATAACCAGAGGTAGATCATTAAACCATTTTGCTAGTGACATGGCTACATTGAGAAACAGAAAGAAAAATAAAAGTAATTAAGTGCACTGTTTATCTCTATATGCCATGTAGCATTTACTCTTCAGTTTAAGACTTTGAGCGCTGACTGCTGAAAATAAAGGATTATCCTTTGATGTCTGAGACTCCATTTCAAACAGCATTTATATTTTACATTTTCTAGTCTGCATCCCTGGGCATTGGATCATATTTCAAGCTCAAAAAGTGTTAGGAGAGAGAAAGACTGCATGTGAATAAGAGAAAAGGTAAGAGTGCAAGAGAAGGAAGAACATGGGATGGACAATGATGCACAAGCGAGAGTGAAGAACAAAAGGAACTTGAGTCCAAATGCTGTACAAATCAAGTCTGAGAACTACAAGAACAGTAGAAGAGTAGAGAAAAAATGGATTTTTACCTAATTTCCATCAGTTTTGTCTCTGGTAATTTTTACTTAACAACTCCCTAAGTATAGAATATGCTTCCCTTGAAGCCTGTGAAGGCTGCCACAGTGTTTTTTTTAACCTGGATCTAACGGCACAATATTGGTCAACACATTTGGTGCAAACTGCTTTGTTCAGTACACATGATTTAACATATACCTGATATATACCTATATTTAAATATAAACTATATTTCCAGCCTGATGGGTATCAACAACTTTTTCTGAGGTCCTCAGAAATCTCCTTTGTTCATGACATGACACGCTTCCACAAACATGTGTTGTGAAGAGCAAACTGTGATCTCTGTTCCTTAAATACAAGTGATTCACTCACTTCCTAAAAAACCTGACTAAAATTCCACCTTCACATTAACTTTTAATCTTAGAGAATCACATACTTTTGTCACTTACATCAATGTAATATTTGATAATTCTTATTACATCTACACTTATTTGTTTAAATTGGTTGTTTTTATCGATGTTTAGGAATTTTGCCATATTTACATAGAATTGTAAAAAAAAAATGTAGAGTTCGCAAACTTTCCAGCACCACTGCAAGTGAGAATGAATGAGTAAGCCTGACTGAATCGAAAACCAAAATTGTGTAATAATAATAATAATATTAATAATAATAATAATAAATATAAATTAATAAATTAATAAATTAATGTGAATGTGAGGTAAAGTGAGGAGGAAATAAGTATGAAGCATGGACAGAGAAAAAATTAGAGAAAAGAAGGGAGGATTGAATAACAAAGAAGTGTGGACATTCTCTAAGCAGCTCACAGTTACTCACAGTTGCTATGTGAAATAGTGATTGGCTCAGAATCCTCGGGGAAGACAGCCCCAGTCATCTGCAGCAGGGTGAAATACAGCAGCAAGACCTCTAACCTCATTTTTGCACTGCCTACTGGCTTTGCTGCTTCTTTATTTCAGCCTGCAAAAGAGAAATAGAACATCCATTAGTTCATCCATTAGTCTTAACTTCATTCCAAAACTGCAGATATGCAGGCAATCTGTGACTTCACAAACCTGCTGTGCCAGCAAAACCAATTAATTGGATTACCTCAATAACTTGCGTCATAGATCGACGCCCGAACCCAAGGAGCATCTGCTGGATTAAGGTGATCAGTGTAATCTATATGCTATATATTGTCATATAGACAAATTTCTCTCTGAGAATCTACTTCAGGTGATGGTGGAATAAATAGCTAAACAGTTTGCCTTTCACCTCACAGGCTGAAAACTGGGCAGCTTTCGTCTTGGGCAGTTTTATGGCAACCTATGGCCCTGCTGACATTTTTATTTCTCTGTTTTTGCTTGTGTAATGTAGCAACAAATCACTCCCACAAATCATGGCAGATAATGAGTCCTGGGTCGCAGAGCACAATCCAAACTCTCTGTTTAATTCTCTTTCACTCAAGTCACACTGCAGGTTTTCTAAGCACTGTTTCGACACAACATGGTTCCCATCTCACCACCACATTTTCTAGCCATTGCTGCGTCACAGTGGTGCCAGAAAACAGAAAGAGACCAGAGAAAGTGAAGAAGAGAGCATCAGGATCAGAGGGAGGGTATGCAGAGAAAGAGAAAGAGCTTTTTCCATCCGCCTGTGAATCCTATTCAGAGTGCTGTGAAAACACGATTCTCCACTCAGATACACTTAATGGCACAAGGGAAAAAACTGAAATCCTAGGAAACAACCTTGATGGAGGAGACAGTGGCACTCCAAAGGTATGCTTTTGTGCCTAAGTGTGTGCACACACATCATTATATAGCACCAGAAGACTCTAAAAAGGCCGCCAAACTGTGCTTTCTGACTAAAGCATAACCTCTGAGTAAAACCTGAAATAATTGTGGGACAAGTCATTTATGTTTGCTCTGACTGTTCTGGGTCTATTGATGATGACAACGAACCACAGATGACCTGGATGAAATGCAAAACCCGAGGCAAAACAGTCCACTGTTAACATAATCAAGTGTATCCCCAGAGTGAACTGACATGATAATTATGGGCCCAGCCTGACATGACAACCTGTCACGGGCTACTAAACATGTTCCTTAAAAAATGACTGCCTTCGTAGATGTTTATTTAATGAGAGACATACATATCCCTTCACTATAAACAACGCTAATTCAACAAAACAAACACACCTACTGCCAAATCTCTAATCAGCTTACGATTGAAAAATCAGGCTGTCTCAAATGCATGCTAGTGTACTACCCCAAGGAGTATATACTAGTAACCTCAGAAAATAGTTACTGCAAGCCAAAACTTTTTATAAGTAAAAGAGGTGGATCATCAAATAACTGAGTGTTACTTAGGCATAAAAAACAGATATGAAAAACAGCTTCCAAACAAAACAAAATTACACAAAGTAGGGAAAACAAAGACAGGTAGTAATAGGCACAAACAATCAAATGTGTATGAAACTGTCAAACTGTGCTTTTTAAAGTTTATACTTTGTTTGCTTTTTCCATTTAACATTCAGTTTGTTATTTAGGTATTTAGGAGTCTTTTTGATTTGTGTAGTATATCCTGATTAAAATATATTTATTTTCTGTATGTTTCTGTTACGAGATGTGGTGGTTTTACTAGGACCCAGGTATGCGGGATAAGAATATCCCACGACGTATAATAAGAATGGGGAAATAATATAAAACAACTGAAAAGGGATGAAGAGCGGAGCGTAAGGCTCCTAACACAAAAA
>JAUZSU010136703.1:0-15987 GCA_034780255.1 Parotocinclus maculicauda | reverse complement strand
GGTCATAATGGGGTATTTTGTGTAGAATTTTGAGGAAAGAGATTAATTTAATACAATTTGGAATAAGGCTGTAATGTTACAAAATGTGGAAAAAGTGAAGCGCTGTGAATACTTTCCGGATGCACTGTACATGTATTTAAAATAGCCAGTGCAGGTTAAACACAGACAAATATAGCTTCCCACTATAGACATCCTATAGATATTCATAGCAATTCATTTAATCTCTGAAATTACTGAACATGAGATGATGAATGAGAACGTAAAATGTTTGCAGAGCAAGCTCATGCCTAATTGGATGGAAGGTTGTGTCAATACAACCAGTTCAAATGTCTCACCCTTTTTATTCCAACATTAAGACCAGAACATGAATTAACTAAATTAATTATTTAAATACAAATTAATTTACTGAACAAGATAAAAATTGGAATGTAATTATAATGTATTGATAAAGTTGTTTCAAGAAATTCAAGAAAGTTGTGATTATTGATTAAAAAAAAGCACTATTTCCAAATTAAGTTTTATGTTACTTCCTTGCAAGTGTCTGAAACAGTGTTCAATATAAAACAGTCTAATTAGTGAATAGTGCATGAGTGTGTTGTTGTTCTTCTGTAGTCTTAGTTAGGGGCCTCCAGAGTCAACCATCCTGATGCACACATTACATTGCAAGCCACACCTGGTATTGAACCCAGGCCCTTAGGCGCTTCTGTTTCCAGCAGCTGGCTTTACCCACAGTCACTGGAGCTGTGAATAAGGTTTGAGTGATTAAGGAAAGAAATTCACATACAGCTCCTAAGTGATTATTTTTTCTCGACTCGGCCCTGTGATCAAACATTTATATTTATGAAGGAGCAAATAAGCAAAACAAATTGTGTAAGGAATAAAATTACTGTACAGCCAACAAACTGTTTAGAATCCCAGTAATCCTGCATTCGATGTATCAACTTAACACAAAATACCCTGATAGTGTAAGTGTCATTGATATACTGAAAATGGTCTACCACCATGCAAATATCATTTGGCCAGTGGTAGTCTGGGTTACAGAGGTCAGAAGTGTTAATACTACATTTTTTTAACAGACGCACAAGCACTGATACAAGGTAAGTATGTATTTTGTTTATGTCTAAAGCCTGTTCAATAATGTTATCAAACAACAGGGCTAAGTGTTATAAGTGTAATAAATGTCCACTTATAGGATAATTATCAAAAATATACAGTACAGGGCACTAATACAATTATCCATAGGATGTTACTGACTGGTAGTGGAGTTATGGGCATGGAAAAAATATGGATAAAATATTTTTAAATGTCTTATTTGTCAGTGGTTTTGTGTAGTCCCTATAAAACTATAACAGTGTACATTATATTATGTATGAATATTTTGTGAAAAACAAATTGTGATACTTCATCACTGAATGGACATTCTGGATGTTCAGAACAAATTAAGATAAGGGACCTCTTACAACGAAAGACACAATGTATCTTACACCATACTAACTCAATTCACCCTGTCAATTTTCTCTCTAAATGTATCTTTTGCTTCATGCTTTTTTTTCTTTTGAAGTGCAGCTCCAGCTATAGACAGACCCGGTCCCCTTGAGTGCCACCCTAGGCCATAAAACTAATACAGCCACTATCAATTACAGAAGTCCAATTGGGAGCACTGTGGGCTATTTAGAATCCTGCTGTTTGCCTCACTGCAAAGTAAATACACATCCACTCTGAATCTGTGTGTGAGAGAGAAAAACAGAAATGAATCAACAGTGGGTGGGTGAGAACTAAAGGAGAAATAGGAGCATGGACACATAGGAAATGACTGCGACATCACTGAAGTTATCACCATAATAAAATCAGCTACACTTTAACTGCTTCCCTTCGGTAAGCTTTATATGAAGTGTCACGCCAAGTTTGTGACATTCCATACAACCTATCCAAAGTCAAGCATTAATACTACCATCTAGTATTGTTTTAATTTTCATAAGTGTAATGGCCATTTATTGACCATTTATTTATTTATCATCCACACTCAGTATGGACAGTGAGAAACGCACACACAACAAGATGACAGACACTAACTGCATTTTAACACGGATGAATAAAAGCAGTGTCTGCATTAGCAAAGACAATGCATACAGTATATTACAGCCTGAGGACAGACAAAACATCTAGAGATGGGAAGAGATGGAAAAAGAAAAGATAATAATAATAATAATAATAATAATAATAATAACACATAGAACGAGAATGACCAGAGGAGATTCAACACAAAATAATAATGATTTGGGAAGTGATAAAAGGCTTTAAGATAAATTGGATAATATGTTTCAATTGTGTATGGGAATTTTCAGTTTTCAGCATGAACATTTAACATTGTAACCCATGTGGTAAAATAATTCTGTGATTACACAAAACCTGGTCTGCGACGGGAATATGCGTCTCTTTGAGCGGTGATTGATGCCTTTGGGCTAGTGTCATTCCTGGCCTGCTGTCTTACTAATTATTCCTGATTCCTGTACAAGTCCAGATTGAATGATTAAAACGATCAAAGGGAGCATTAGTAAGGGATCCTGTTTATGCTTAAGGCCATTTTACGTCATAATGGTATGCATGGAGTTAGACTGTAATTTCTATTTAATTCTGAAAATAGTTCAGACCAATTAATTTTGGTTTTAGTGCTAATGCATGATTGCATATAAATGTTTTACATGGACAGGAAACGTATTGTGATTAATCAGTAATAGTTTGGTTCCAGCACTGCCTTCCACACTGCTTATGCCTTAGTTCTGCAACAGTGACCTAATGGGACCTATGAAGGACTGGAATTCTCGTGTGCACCCCTTCCAGAAGCATACAGTGAAGTATTTTGGTGAATGGCCCATATAAAGTTTACAAAGTGTTTACCATTACTTTGATGACTGACTGCTATTTTGTTTTTAAAACAGTGGTTCTCAAAATTTGGGGGTATTCAGCAAGTCAAGGGGCATTTTGAGGAAATTTCTTGAAAACAATGAATGTTATCATACATTACATTTACAATACATAATGTATGCCACTGGTAAGTAATTGTTAATAATTTCACTGTAAAGGTAATTTGTCACTTAATTTTGTCAGTATTCATTATTACCCGAAAACCTGCATGAAAGCACAAAAAAGAGCTTAAACGTTAAGTTAATGTGGTGGTTATGGTGGCGGTGAAGGGTGCACAATTTGGTAACAGAACAATGTAGCAGACCTCAAAGCCAATTCACGTAAATATGTTAACTCTTGTAAAGCAATAAATGGCCTAATCTATACCAATCAAAAACACATTTCTTAGGAAACTAGAGTTATCCTATGTGGATGGGGGAAGAAAGCGACTGTGATCGTAGTGCATTAATATTTATACTTCGTCAGTAACAAATTCTTCCTGATTATATTTACACTGGATCCAGACCTTATCCCAGAAACCCAAGCCACTAGAGCATCGTACATGCACCAGTCTTCTCACTCACACCTAGAGTCCAACTCATACCTAGAGTCTTATCCAACTGGTATGTGTGTAAAACATAATAAGAGACCAGAGCTTTTGTAATGAAAACATATAATACAGTAGTAAGGTGAGAATTAAACCAAGCTCTTAGACCCTGGAGCTGTATAGTATCAAAAATACCTGCTGTGTCAAATCATACAGTTTACAGAAAGTTTAATGTTAATAATATCAATTATCTGAATTTTAATATAATAACATTTTTTAAATGATTTGTATAATGATTTGCATGTAGTTTTAGATGGCGATATATACCAGCTTAATAAAAAAAACATACGCGATGAATCTATTTATAAGAAATAAATAAACATAAGTATAAGTAAAAAATAAGTATTTACATAAATAGACCACTAACAACAATGACATTTAGAGAATGTCGTGATTTATCTCCATGTGTAACAAAAACTGACATTTCAGTTTTCTGACATTTGCATAAATGGTTAAATGGAAAGTCAACTGAGTCCTTTAAAAAAGGAAACATTGTTTACCCCTCTACAGTTTTTTTTTCATTTTGCTGAAAGGATTGCACTCGCATACACAGAGTGTCCCCTACAAGCTCTTGCACACCGTGATATGGACCACCAACTGGAAGAACTGATAAGTTCTCTGCTTAGACTGGTAAACACTCAGCATCCCAAAAGAAAGTTATATCGTGCCAAAGACAGTCCACAAAGGTAAAAAAAGTAACCTCCTTGCTGAGAGCTCAACAGGAAACAAGCTCAAATCATAAAACTCCCAGGACTCCAGCCATTATGAACATCCATCAGTATATTGATTCCTACCTATTACAGAATAGCATGGGGTGGACAAAAGTGTAGATCTTGAGAAGGTGTCAAACATAAAAGACCATATATATTACTACAAATATTTAGTTTAATATATAATCTGTAAGAGAATAGAGACAATGAGAGAGAAGGGAAGTTAGAGGGAGAAGAAGAGAGGGAGAATGAGGGAGAGAAAGGGAGAGAAAGGGAGAGAGAATAAAAGAGAGAGAAAGAGAGAGACCTTGTGTGTGCTGCTTAAACACTCATGACTCTGTTTGGATCAGATGCTTATTTTATACTGTACTTATTTATGATTTCTCATGCCTTGAATAAATTAGTTTAGTTATTCAACTTTTTAACTTAAATATATTCTGGTTACCATTGAGCCTTCTGCAAGTTTTTCCTCTTGCTTAAATAACTTTTTCTACATTTTCTGTTCTTTTTTTAGAATTTTGCTTTTATCCATTCATACTCTTCCAAACTTTTGTCCTTTCAAGGATCTCGCACAAGCACGCATTCACAAACAATGGCCTAACAAACCATACCATATATAAAGGTGCAACCCTTGAGATATGGCATTGTTCAGCCTTATATAGATTGCCCTGCAGGTGCAGGAAGTTGAGGCTGATTAGGTTTCTGTGAAATTGAGTTTCCAGTCCATATCAAGTCAATCGTCTCTTCTAGATGGATCTGAGGCAAGCTGTTCCCAGAGTTGAAGCTGTTATGTATGGAGAAATGAGCTAAAGGTTTTCCAAGTTGATGTGCAGGACTGATCAAAAATGTTGCATTGACAGCTGCACAATGGATTCACACCAGTTGCTGAAATCAAAGATTCATATACTTGTGCCACTTTTTAAATATTTTTCTCAATAAATAAATATTAAAGCATAATCTATTTATATCAATATCTAATTTGTTTGTGTTCTCTTTATCTAATTTTAGTACTTGTGTGAAGATCTGAATATTTATGCATAAATATAATAAATAATAATAAAATATCTAATATAAAGAGAGTTTACAAACTTTTAAGCACCAAAATAAATGCTGATGGATTTGCGTGAGTCGTACCTTCTGCAGGTTTGCAGCAGCAGGCTTCACTATCCATGTGTTATTCTTGCATACTCTCTTGCCAAAGCTAAAAAGGACCTGATTATCTCATATCTGACTGACATGACTACAAACATCTGAACTGTCTCAGAAGGCTCTTTCATGCTCAGAACTAGTAGGGCTTTAGTGTAGCATCATTTATACTTACAGCCTTCTCAAAATAATTTACTTCCATTTTTCACACTGTCACATTTATACTGGGCGAATTTAGAGCAACCAGTTATCTTAACACATGACTTAACGCATGAAAAACATGGGGAGGCACAGGCAGTCCAAGGTTGGGTTAGAACTGGGTACCTCTGAAGCTGTAAGGCTTGAGTCACCCCACTGCCAAATGTATTTACACAAATCAGGCTTAAAAAAATATCAAATATTAAAAGATAATAAATATTCTTTAGAAAATTTACTCAGGATTTGTAATTGACTGACTCAAAACCTTTATGTGCTGCATTTCTAACAGGCTGATACTTAAAAGTTATTCTGATTGGAAGTGACATCTGAGCATATATTTCTTGTTAAGGCTACATCGCCTTTGTCATTACACATTTTCATCATTACAATGCCTGAGGAGAGATTCCCACTGTACAGTTTTGCTCATTATTAATGAATGAAAGCCTGTAATTGGCTCTAAATACTGTTTGCAGATGATAAAAAAATGAAGGTTTACATAATTTAACTTTGAATGAATATTGCATTACTTGTGCTGCCTTAATTAATTGGTCTACACTTGAATTTCCCTCTGTAGAATATAAAGTCAAATATGAATGCCTGTCTGTTTGATTTCTCAGTTCACACATACTCATGTTCATGAAACCATGCTGAGATGATATGTGCCTTGTTGCAAACTGCATAAAAATGTGCACATTGGAATTGTCATGCCAAGCACAGAGAGGTGAGATGCACAAACAGAATCCATACAAACACAGGTTAATTCAGAAACTCACAGTCCCACCAGCCAAACTGGCAGTGTCACAGTCAAGTAGGCAAGCTACATTCAGAAATGGGATTTCTAGCAAAGTACGCACACTAGACAAATCCAACAGGTCAGACTAAGAAGTGAGGTTGAGTAGTAAACGAATATCCAAAACCCTTAAAAAGCAAATATAGTTTATAGGTTGCTTGGAAACACAAATGGAATAAGTGCAAAACTTTGCAGCTAAAGTGTAAAAAATACAAACAGATTAGCAGACGTGTGTGATAGGTGTGTGAATTTGAATGAGGTTGAATCAGAATGAGGCAGGGAATAAGTGTGTGGATGTTATCATTGGACCAAGTGGGCATGCCACCTGGAGAGGAGGCAAGTGATGGAATAATGATCTTGTGAAGGGAGCCAGGAGATCTGGATGGGCAACTTGGAACTCCAGGATGTCTGAAATATTAACCCACGATTGGCACCAAAGCCCTTACTGCTGATATATATGATATGGTATGAATCCCTGACCCAAACATCCTAGAGAATTTATGGGGGCATTCAGTCTTTTCGAAAGATGCGTTTAAAAGTATTGTGAATTTAAAGTGGGATGATTAGGCTACTCAGGATAATCAGTTTAATCAGATTTTTCACCAACTCATAGTCAGCCTAAGTGCATAAGGTCATTGCATTGTATGCATGTATACATATGCAAGAAAAATGCAAAACAGGAGCATTTTCACTAGGTGTCAGGCGTTTTGTCCCCACTATATGCATGATCAATTCAATATTTTCATTTTTCAGTTTTATGGAATTCCTATTAGGAAACCAAATATATTACATACCTTCATTATCCTTTAAGGTAAAGTTAGGATTATGTGGAATGCCACCAGGTAAAGCATAATAAAATCTCTGGCCATTTGCAAAATCATCCTTGTCCACAGCAGTTATCGTCTGGATAACCTGTTATGAGCAAAACACAAAAATAAAGAAATGGTGTAAAGCATCAAGAGTGAGAAACAAAATATGCAATCTTCTTCAGTAAGAGCCACTCTCAATCTGTTAATTTGACACTTGTACACTCTTTGGAAAAGAAAAAAAAAGTTTGATTAGACTCATCCTTAACGACATCCTTCATAAATTATATTTCGTTTACATTTCCTTCAAAAACACTGCTTAAAAAGTCTCTTTAACTCTGATATACTAATGAGACCAGGCTTATCAGTCTCAACATTTGTTTTAGGTCATCTGCTTGATTGGGGACTTGCTAGCACTCCTCCCCCTTCTTTGTTTCATGATTTCCCATTTAAGCTGTTATATCCTCCAACATGTCTGCAGACAGGTCCTCAGCTGCTGGCGGCTGGTCGTTTTGAACTACATTGATCTGTTTTGCTGGTGATGCTGGGATGATTCATAAACCGGCAGAATGAAAACCTATAGGCTTGTAGCTGAAAGTTAATGAGAGTGAACAGTGGGTCAGTAATAGGACATGGACTGTGACCATGAGGTGTTGAATATCAGTGCATCGCCATGCATTCTCTGCCAATTCAGAAATATATTATTGTTAGTGCTGATAGGTTTAGCCCTCTGTCTGAAAAGTACCGTTTTCAATATGAGAGGGTAATTAACTGAATTGCCAGTTCCAATAATTAGCACTCACAGCTATAGTGAATAATTACAGTTGCACTTAAACACGTTTTATTGTTACAGCAGGTCTCAACATCGCACATTCGCAAGTCTTAGAATTGCATAATAGTTAGAAAATAAATAAATTAATGTGTTCATGCTGTTTATGCAGGTTCAATATTAGATATTAGATTTTATATATATAGTTATTGGTATAATTGTGTGTGTGCATGCGTGTACAAGCTGTTTACCCTGGGTCTTCTAGGTAACGCAAGACAAGACAAGATGTTTTGGGGTGTGTTTGGTTCGGTTCAGTAGCAAGTTAAAGTGAGATCCTTTGTTTATTGGGTGATAGACAATTTTCAATTTAACAAAATCAGTGCTGACATGTGAGATATCCTGTATGTTCATAATTTGCTATGACTGTAGTGTAATCAAGGCATAACATGAATTAAAGCAGATTGGTGCATAGAGAAAATTAAGACTACTATGGTAATAAACCTGTGTGCTGTTTATTATGACTGCACAGCAGATGTAGCGTCTTGTTGTTCCACAGTACATCATAATCTTGAACTGCTGGTCAATCTTTCATGTTGAACATTGTACTGTTGCTTAATTATTTATGTAAAACCAAAGAGTAAAGACACAATGCAACATGAAAACAGTGCACATTAGATCTATTGCAGAATTAAGCTTGTCTGTTCAGAAGACTGTAATTAATCACTAGCTAAATCAGATTTGCTTTCTGCATCTTATCATTGTATGCATGTTGGTGTAGATTTAATGTTGCAATATAAATATTAAAGACATATTTTAGAGTACCCTTTTTCCATTTCTACTATCACCCTCTCTCTCACTCTTGAAACCTTCTAACTGGTCTATCCTATCATTTATTTATATCTTTTTTTTTTCATCAAATCACTTTCCTTCACTCATCTGTTTTGTTTAGTATGTGCTGCTGTTTTATATCTGCAGTGCTGTTCATTTAAATGAGCGGCCTGAGCAGAGAGAAAAATGACCAAGCTTGCAACCAGTCATGCTTGGCTTCACTGATCCTCAATCCGAATGAAAGATGATTAACGTATCCTCCCATTCTTCTTCACCTCCTTCCTTTCTTATTTTCCCCCTCTGTGCTATATAACAGAACATAAACTCCAAACCTGTTTGGCAGGTGTATGTGTGTGCGTTAAAAAACAATTCGCTTGAAATGTACCTGTCCTGCTCTTGTGCTTTCACAAATGATTATTTCCTCCTCTGTGCTGATCTCTGGTGGATTGTCGTTTATGTCTAGAACCTGGATTGTAACAGGAGCATGACTCAGAAGACCTGGGTTATCTGCAAAAAAGAAAAAGAAAACAACAAAATTAATGGTGGGTGCCATTATGGGTGCCATATTAATAAATATGTTTGTTAAGAATCGTGCACATCTATAAATGCTGAGATAAATATTGACTATGGAGAAGATTGGTAGTATGGATCTCCACAAGAGTCCCTGGTAAAAGATTAGATTAATGACAACAGTTTTAATGAATAATTAAAGGCTTTACCAACTAAAATGTTCAATTTGGGTTTATGCTAATAGTAATTCCAGGAAAAACATGTAAAAACACACACACTCAGTGCTTAAAAATTGCCCACCGACCAAAGATTAATTTAAGTACTGGTGTTAATCTTCACTCATTTACCAGCCTATTTGCTCATCTTTTATTATGTACTATGCATTCTAGAAGTCATAAAGTGTCTGCTCTTTACTAAGCCAACAGAAAACTCTTTTAAACTTAATTTTTTATAACTTTTTTTTAATAACAATCTTTTGTAGCAATTTAAAAAATGTAAAGTTCTAACTGAAAATGCTTAAACACAGAAACACAGAAAAGAGGCAAACAGCTCAAATGTAATGATTTTTAAGACTGATATTAAAAAGTCCACATCCTGAGAAGCACTATGACTTGGTAGCACCTGGTGAAATGGAATACAGATCCACCTGGACTTGCGTTGCTAGGAAACCCTAATAACTGCTTCAAGATCCTCATTCTTCCAGACTATTACCATAAATTGTCAACTCAGCATAAGCAGAGTACAAACCAGTTTGATTGTGATGGGGCACTGAACCAGCAAAATGTTTAATTTGTACAATTACTAAGAATAAAAAAACACTCAATCAGCAATGCAGCATGACAACATTTATTACAACAGAAATGTTAACTTAATACTGAAAGGTCTGGAAAAGGGGGGGAGGGTAAAAGATTTATAACAACTAAGTGAAGGTTGTCCACCATCATAAGAAAAGGTGAGCAACAGGGTGCAAGAAAAAGCTATCAAAAACACACCAACTTTGAAACTTTTGATTAAAAAGAAAAGAGACAGGAACACACTGCATTCCAGCACAAGAACATTATCTCACTTTTGAAACTCAGTGATAAAGTCTCATAGATTGGGTTTACTTGTCTGCATCTGGGTCAGGAAAGCTTTCCAACAAATGTTAAAGGAAAATGTCAGGACATGTGTGAACTGAACCTCAAGAGAATATGGGTCATGCAGCAAGACCCTAAGCACACAAGCACACTTTTTATTATATATATAATTAAAAGTAAATGATGGTGATTATTCTGTTCCTTCTCTCAAACTTAATCAAAAGTCACTACATAAATTCAACTCACCATAGCAACAACATCCATTCCCTCCATTTTTATTATTCAATGTGAAACAGCATATCTAGCAATGAAAGTGTGGTGGAGAACAAACTTTGTATGAGCAACAACCCATTCGTTAATGAAACTAAACAGAAACATAAGTCAATGATTTCAAACAAACATCATTAATGCGTGTTAGAAATGCACACACTGAGATAACTCTAGGCTAAGTGGAATCGAAAGCAGGATTTAGCATTGCCAAGAATGCCATTCTCACACAACCCATCTATTGCATTGTGGTACAACCTTACATAAACCCAAATAAATGAAAAAAAATATCAAGCATTATACAGTCATAGTTTTCATACCTTAAAATTGTGTTAATTTTAGGGTATGTAAACATATGGCATTCTGCACCTTCACTTACAGCCAAAACAGTCATAATATTATAAATGCAAAATAGACTCACCAATAAAGTTCACTGCTTGAAAAAAAACAAGCATGCACAACAATCTTTCATCAGGGCAACTTAAAATGTCAATATCTATTCTGCTGAAACCCATTCATTCATTTTCATTCAATACAACTACAATAGCTAATGATAGACTCCACAGAAAGGCCAAAACAGTAAACATCATGAAGAATTTCATATTTTTAATTGCCTTATTTCAGCCTGGACCCAACCTGATTGTTTCCCACAGATCGTTATTGAAAGCATATTGAACATTGCGCATGGCCAGTGTGTTTTTAATTGTTTGGGTATATGAATGCTGATGGTACTGGCCCTCATGCTAACTACAAAAATTAGGGTATATTTGTTGAAATATAAACAAAATAAGCAGCTGTGAGAAAGCAGTTGTGGGAAGAGCAGGTTCAAAGCTGTATGATAGGCATAGGCATTGTCATTAAACTTGAATAACATGCCTTTTGGGAGAATTATTAGCCCAGGGGTTAAAATACATTGCCTAGACATGTTCAACACATTCTGCCTGAAGTATCCATGCATGCGTTTGTTGAACATTTTGTGAATAGTTCATACTGACTATTCCTTGAAATAATCCGGATTGCCCTAGACTAGTGTTTCTCAATCTTGGTCCTTTGATTCCTTGTGACCTATTGGACTACTACAGGTTTTGGTATTGAAGATCTTTGCTGGGTGACTAATCCAGTTAAGGACAATGGTCCAAAATTTCAATCATTTAAATACAGCACCTGTCTGATTGTGGAATGGTGGAGTCTAAACTGTTTGGTGACTTAATTGACCTGAATTTGCCATCTACAACTCTTCTTTCCCATCATGCACTTCCAAAAATATGCATTATGAAGATCAGACTTTGTCCATGTTCCATCCATGTTCTTTAAATATAGTAGGGTGCACACTCACATCTGATGGTCGTTGCTTAAAACCTTCACCTTCAAATCAACTGCTAAACCTAGAGGTCCATATACGTTTGCCTCTCACAGATATGCAAAGTCTCATTTGTCTCTCTGGACTTTCTTTATCTACTTTTAGAATTCGTGTGAAACGTTGAGGACATTTTAGGTCATATTTATACAGAAATATATTCAATTCTAAAGGTTTCACAGAAAGAACTGCATTTCTTGGCATTTTCATTTCAGTTATGACCAACTGTCCAGTCCCCACTGAATGAAACACACCCACAAAATGTTGCCACCATAATGCTTCACATTCACAGTAGCTATGGTGCCTTTTGGATGGTGTGTTATACTCATTTGTTCAGTCCAAATAGTGCATACATTTCATGCAAAGATCAGTGCACTCAAAGAAGATCTAACCAGGGTATAAAAGAAGCAGAAGGGTCAGATACACAACTGCATAATAAATTGAATCGATAAAGTGAATCAGAGTGTGCATCTAGAGAAAGAGCTACTACACACTAAATGCCAGTGTGGCAGAAAAGATTAGAAGACTCGTGAATGCTACAGCCTTACAGGTAGAATTTGAAAGTAAAAGCTGTTTTAAAAACAAACTAAAAAGTGGCCATATAAAGAAATTGCTATAACAGACAAAGGGACATACCTGAGGTGACTAAACACCACAGAACTCTTTTGGACCAGTTCACTGTCAGACAAAAACGCAAGTCTGTCACATCTCTTGGAAGAGCTGCTGATGGAGTGGGTTGAAGTTTTCCCTGAAAATTTTCAAAAACTAGAATCCCCAGTGTATATTGACATATGTGCTCAATATTTAAATATTTCATATTGAAAATTAAATATTAAATATATTACATTGGGAAGCAACAAAATAAATGTATTGGGAATATCTTTTGAGAATTGAAAATCCAAGTTTTTAATTTAACATATTTTGCATTTGACATATTTCATTTTGATCGCTTTATGTAACAAATTGCAGAGAGTTGTAAAAAATACATAGGGACAATAAGAGTAGAAACAGTGATTCATAAAATGTGTTTGCACTTCAGAGAAATTGTGTTAACTTATTTTATGTACTTTTAAAGGCACATTTTTAGTGATAATATCCAGTCTGTGCTGTTCTTTAATGTCCTTTAATGACTCGGTGGCATCGGTGTAGTTGCCTCGCAGCTCCAGAGATTACTACTTAAATTCTGACTTGGACTCCACCTGTGTGGAGTTTGCATGTCCTCCCCATTCCCTGATAGGTTAACTCCAGGAGCCCTGGTTTCCTCCCACATTCCAAATACATGCAATGGTAAGTAAAAGAAAATAAAAGAAATAAACAAAAAGTTTAGTGCCATCAAAGTTAATCAAATATTGTCATTCATTGCCAGTCTAAGTAGCAGCGCCTGGGGAAGATCACACTTACACCATCTGGCATCCCCTCTGTTAGACACAGCCAATAAAAACACCTGTGAAACACTAACCTGGCCAAAGGCACCACCTGCACCACACCAACGCGCTAGCGTCTTAAACTTAAACATTAAAACTAAATATCATTACTACAATTCATTTCTCATGTTTTTTAAATTATTTTAATACATCCACTGGTCTATAAGTTCTCAGAGTTGTAGTACATTTTGTTGTGACAAGTTGTAGATAATATCTAAGAGCTTGTACTAACTGTCAAATTTTCTTTCTTGTACATATACTGCACTATATTAATAAATACAGATGAGACCATTATGAGCTATAAACTGCCTTAATATCAGGAATTCATAAAAATATTAAAGATGAAAATATATTTTCCTTAATTCAATAAGTCTTTTCAAAATATCATCATTATCTTGCATGGCAGATATTATAATTATTATTCACTGTGACAGTGGGCTACTTAATATATTTTTTTGTAATTTAATATATATATTTTGAATAATTTCATTTTGCATGTGCAAAAGGTTGGGTACCTTTCCAAATTGACTCACCAGTGTAAGGTCTTAAAGCTTAATTTTTATTCTGCAATGAAATTTGTAGAAATACAGGAGAAAAGTATAGAATCACTAGTGAAAATGATCTATTTGCATTTTTAGCAATTTAGTTATATGTTTTGGCATATTCAGCATAAATTCACAATATCATTATATCTTGGGATATTATCTGTTGTTGCTTTCTCTGTCTGCAGCTACCCCCTTCAACACTTGATAGGGTTTAGAGCAGCTTTGATGAGTGTTTTGGGTCCAAACAAGTATTTTTACTAGTGCTTTCAGTCGTTTGGCTTTAACTTCTATGGTCAGAACTTTTTTATCAGTAATGCCAAATCATTTTGTCTAAACTTTTTTATGAGCTTGTAAGTCTGCACAACTTCTTATCATTAAATTTGAGGGTAAAAGAGCATGTATCTAACTGCATGGATAACAGTCTTATCTGACTCGCTTTCTTCTTTCAGTTCTTTCTCTTATTTCTCTGTCTGTACAGTGTGTGTATATATAGATATATGTGTATTATAGTATATTTATGTATATTTATATGTATATTTAAAAGAGAATTGAAACATGTTATTTCTACATCCTAATTTCTGTCACATTGTACATTGAAGTACAACACAACATTTTGTGTGTATGTCTGTTTAATGGTACAAAACAATAAGGTGTTTTTTTCTATACTGCCCATTATTGCAGTGTTAGAAAACAGTCACTTTTCCTCTTCTCAACCAAATAATTCTTTAAACAAGGCACTCACCATTTCCATGGCAACAAATAACATTGTGCCAATTGAAGATACAAACATGTTTTTGCCCAAGCACTTCATTCCCCAACCAATGTAGACTGTGCCTGCCTGCAGCCATAATGAACATGTTCACCTCGCATTTCCAATTTCAGCCACAGCAATTTTGGTCTAGAGCTGTTTCTGGGCCTGGCAGCAGTGGAATATCATTACCAGCGAGTAGACTTTGCTATTAGTGAATCATTAGTGGTGGGTGAAAGCTGGGTGTAGCAGTAATTGCTTAGATAAAATCTACAGCTGAAGAGCAACATGGATCGACTTATATCAGCAACTGAGAGTAGACCATGATTTGTGTTGTTTTTTGGGAATTAACCGGATAATGATTATTTTTATCGCAATAACCTGTGGCTGGCATATATAGTTACAGAGTTATAAGTATCTGTAGAGGCAAACTCATCCAATCACATAGATTTTGAAAATGCTCAAGCAATGCCCAAGTTTTCACACTTAACACCAGAATGGCAAGTGAGAAATTGAGCGAATATGGTATTCCATCCAATTTACAGCATGGTTTATGGATTTTATCAAACCTTTGATGTGTGAGTTTAAAGGCAAATATATTATTGCATGCCATACTGGAAAATGAGTAAATGGGCTATGTAATACCAACTTCATATAGTCATCCACAAAGAGAGAGAATAGTACAGTGGGCTTCCTACTGGTAATAGGGCAGGCACGCACGCACGCACGCACACACAGAGACATCAAGCTAGCCTTCTACCTAAGAATACAGACATCACCAGTCTCACAGTCCAAATTGTTCAATGTAATTGATCAATATGGCTTATTCTTATTCACATGTAGGTGGGTTGACTTTAAAAAGCCGTATGCAACTCAAATCAATATCATATAAACATTTGACCTCGATTATGTAAGTATTATATTTATTATAAGTATTATTATTAAGGAGACATGCTTTGCCAGTCCAGCACCTTTACCCTCAGTTTCTTTAGCAAGGCAGTGGTCGTCTTGAAGGCATTTGGGTGCGTTATCATTTTACAATACTGCTCTGTGGCCCTGTTGAACCACTGTATGCTCTTGGCCACTGTGCTGCAGTTCATTTTCAGGGTGTTGGCAATCTTCTTATAGGCAAGGCAAGGCAAGTTTATTTAAATAGCACCTTTCATACACAACGGTCATTCAAAGTGCTTTACAGATCAGAAAATACAAAGACAAGTCAAATTTTAAAAGAATTTAAAAGAATAACAATAAAAATGGAAATAAAAATAAAGTAAGAATAAAGCATGAATAAAATATGAATAA
>JAUZSU010136702.1:0-28094 GCA_034780255.1 Parotocinclus maculicauda | reverse complement strand
CTTGGCAGAAGTGGGATTTGAACCACGGACCTTCTGGTCCATAGTCCAGTACCTTAACCACTAGGCTACCATAGTCCCAATGTGAAATAGGACGGACATCAGAGAACCTGGAGGACACCCATTCAGGGGTGGAGAGAACATGCAAAGTGGAATAGTGTGGTACAGAATTATATCCAAAATGGTCATATTGCATATTGGGTGAGCAATGACTAATGATTTCTAGGACATGTTTACACATCTGTGACCTTAATAATTATGTATGTATCAGGTAAGTATTTAAAGTTAAGTATTGAGGTCACTTCTCTGCAATTTTTCCTAAACTGGCCTGGCTAAAGTCCAGCCCTACACACTGAAAATATTGTATTTTGAAATGAAATACAACAATTAAATAAGAATAGAAAAGAATAGAAAAACACTTTTAGAACTGTAACAATTGATCTTATCAGTTCCCAAAACGTTACACAGTGGTGTTTAAAGGAGAGGTGATGCAACACAGTGGTAAACATGCCTCTACCACAACACTGTTAAATATGGTTTACTGATTTAAATGATCTTATGTTTAAAATCATTATGGTAAAATGATTTAGAAATTTTTATTGTGAGTGTGCAAAAGTATGTGTTCGCGTGAGGTGGCCTTTTATTTTTTTATTTTGTATTCTATCATACAGGACGTTGTGCCTAAATAAGTTTGTACATTCTCTATACAATTACAACAAAGAAATTATATTCTAATTCCATAAAAAAAAATTCTATTCTATCATATAGAGCAATTTAGGGCAGCTTTCCTGGTGTCTTAGTCATGATTTTTGTGCACCCACATTGGCTCAGTGTTTAAGGTTCTGGACTACTATGGTTGGGTATCAAAACCAAGCTGCCAAGCTACCAATACTGGGCCCTTGAACTACTCAACTCAATCATAAAACACTGAATAAGAATGTCTGCTAAAAGTAGTGTAATTTTTTTTTATGAAGTGCCTAAATGGATTCACAAATGACCTACTTTGAGGTTCCTCTTACAGTTTTACATCCAAACTTACTGGTGTTTTTAAATAAGGTGTTATTATATTTACTTTTTGTCCTAGGAGCTTATCAGAGTATCTAAAAGTTAGTTTGCACTCCTCAGGCAGCTTGGCTGGGTAAAGCGGCTCATTTGAGCTGCAGTTAAATTACAGACTGGATGGCACATGGGGGCCCGAGCTTTTTCGCTCCTCCACTGTTCTTACGCTGTCGGCTTCTCTGCACACTCACCCCCTCTGCTCTGACAGCTTAATTAGCAGGGAGCAGCAGGAGCTGAATAGCGCTCAGCATCGCACGCCTCCACCTAGCCTCCCAAGGGCGGGACGCAGCTGCACTCTACGCAAAAAGCACGCCACAGCCGTGATGTCACAGGGCACATCCAGGAGTTGAAAGCTTCCAAGAAGTACAAAAATAATCAAATCAGAAAAGCTGCAGGCTGTGAGATACCAGTGACCAAGCTGAACTTTTGTTAGATTATGTCTCTTAGGATGCAAATGCACTAGGGAAAGGATATAGAATGCTGGAGATAATTTAATTTAATGCTAAGGCTATGTTGTGCTGAAAAACCTGGGTCCAGCCATGCTGACTTTAGTTTGACACATACCACCTAAACATCATTGCAGAGCTGGTTGTCATCATGTTTGGGTGCATATATACAGTGGTGCCCAAAGGTCTGACTCTCTAATGAAAATGCTTCTAGTTTGCATTTTTGCCAAAACTAATACACATCTAATGTTTCTATTATAAATTTAGATAAAGGCATGCACTATTTATTGTTTGTGTTATATTCTGTGAAACAAGACAGTGACCAAAATGGACACTGACTAGACATAACCATAGGCACATAGTGGTAGTAATGGTGGTAGTGGTGGTGGTGGTGGTGGTGGTGATGGTGATGGCGATGGTGGTGGCAAGGAAGCACATATCCTGCACTCTACATCCCACTTCTGCTCGTGGATCTGCAGAAACAAGTCCAAAGTTTTTTTTTTACTTTACTTTCCAAAATGTTTTACTTCCTATTACAAAAAAGCCGTTCTTTGTCAAATAGGATGGACATAACAATGATACATTTCAGAATTAAGTAATACAGTGGCGCTTAAACTTTTTTTTCTAAATTTCTTTGTATACTGTATATGACCGAGAAGCATCATAACATCAATAAGACAGCTCAATTGTCAATTAAGAAAAAAGTATGAAACTTATTATTATTAAGCCATATTGTCACATTTATTTATTGATGAAACTGATCCAATATTACACATATGTGGCATGGCAAAAATTATGTAAAATTCTAGGATTAGCAGTTAATAAAGGAAGTTCTGTTGAATGCAATGGCTCCCCACATCATCACACCAGCAATTTGTTGCTAAAGACAATACGGTTCTGGTCCAGTCCAGGGTTATCCAATGCACAGCAATCCAACATTTCTATGTGGGCATGTTTTCCAGTGTATATACTGTATATGGGCCAAGTTTAAAAAATAATGTTTTCAAAGGCTTTTTAAAAGCCATTACAATATAATACATTGGATCACATAAACAGTTGTGCAAGGGCAAATGTCAAATATTTACCAGCCTAGGTGTGCAAAGCTGGGTGACATGTTAACTGTAATTAAAGTAATAGGTGTCTCTACAAAGTGTTTAATCGGGGGATGATCTCTTATCATGATATACTATTTTTCATGTTTTAATAATTTATTGTTCTTTTCATTATTATTTGTATAACAAAAATGTTTTAATAGGATTTCATTTCAGTCTGTATAAGACAAAATGTTTCCAGATAGCAGACAATTCTGCCCCACATTTGGCTTAGTTTATTCCCTGATGTCTCAGTAAGTGTACTGTTAACCAAATAGGGTCCAACTGTTACAAGCCACAATTTAGTTTGGCATTCAGACTCTGGGCCATATATGGCCCACACGTAATCTACCATAGGTGGGCCAAATGAGACTGTCGTTCTGGCTGCCGATACAGTTTTGGCTGTGCACTGGCAGAGCGATTCAGTTGAAGTCATCATTGTCATTCTACTGCGGTCTGTGGGCCGATGGAAAAGATAAACATGGTCCAGAACTGTGTCATTACTCATTTTCTATGGGTATGATACATACTCCATTTATTATAAAATAGTACCCAATTTAATCAAATTATTACATCTTCTACATATCATAAACAGATACATTAAGGACATTAAGGACACTTGGCTGGAAGGAACTTGATCACAAAATGAGTACATGTCTCATCGCTCTCTCACATTCTAATTATTGCACTCACTCTCACAAATCGCATGTCATGCCCTTTTCTTACTCAGAAGTGACAGACTTCTAATCTTCTTTCAGACCGCGAGCTTTGTTCCCATAAATAGGTCTACTACACACACACACACACACACTTCCACACATAGAAGCACATTGTCTGACTGTCACAGAGCCAGATTTGGATTTCACAGCCAGCAAGGTAAATTCTGCTTCTCTTATCTATCTGGTCAGTATTTTTTCTAAACCATGTACATCTTATAAATACAAAGTTCATCTCAGCTCACAGTCATGCACAACAAAGTCCCTCATCCCTTTATTTTTGTTCACATTGGGTTTGATTTTTGGGTTTGCGTCCCAATAATTTTGGCCACATGTAAATGTATGTACCAGTAAATCTGCATCTACTTCTATACATTTAGCAGACACTCCTATTCAAGTTACAACTAATGCAGTCCTAAGAATTGCTGCTATGTTGAATTGCTACATTCTACTACTGTTACTTTAGTCGTTACTACATCAGCTAGCCCATACGTTGAAATGGAACCGACCCAGTTTACATTATTATCTTGAAGAATTAGCCCATGTTTCTTTATGTTTTTACTCAGAAATGGCAATTATGTAAAATAATACTATATTGAACAAATATATAAACACTGTAATTTTATTTTGGCTCCCATTTTTCATATATCTAAGACTTTTTATATGTACACATTTTTTTATATACTGTTCACAAATTTGTCTAAATCTGTTTTACTGAGCAATCCACCTCACAGGTTTGGCATATCAAGATGCTGATTAGACAGAATGATTATTGCACAGGTCTACCTTAGGTTAAGCACAATAAAAGGGCACTCTAAAACGTGTGGTTTTATCAAACAGCACAATGCCACAGATGTCGCAGGTTTTGCAGGAGCGTACCATTGACATGCTGACTGCAGGGATACTCACCAGAGCTATCTTTCATTTCTCTACTATAAGTCGTCTCCAAATGCATTTTAGAGAATTTGGCAGTACATCCAACCAGCCTCACAACCTCAGACCATGTGAAATCACACCATCTCAAGACCTCCACATCCAGTATCTTCACCTCCATAATCATCTGAGACCAGCCACCCTTTTGCATAGCCAAAGAATCTATGCACAAACTGTTTGAAACTGTCTCATGGAATGCTTGTCATTGTCATCAGGGTCTCGACATGACTGCAGTTTGTGGGCAGTTAGTGAGCAAATGCTCATTCGATGGCATATGGCACGTAGGAGAGCTGTTTTCCTGTTGTGTGGGTGAGCAATTTGCTGATGTCAACCTTATGAATCGAGTGACCCTTGGTGGCGGTGGGGTTATGGTATGGGCAGGGGTATGTATATGGACAACAAACACAGTCACATTTTATTAATGGCATTTTGAATGCACAAAAATAACATGACGAGACCCTGAGACCCATTGTTGTGCCATTCATCCCAGGCCATCACATGATGATGCATGGCCCCATGTTGCAAGATTTCTAGAAGCTGAATACATCCCAGTTTTTCCATGACCAGCATACTCACTGGGCATGTCACTTATTAAGCATGTTTGGGATGCTCTGGATCAGCGTATCAGCCCCCCAAATAAATAAATAAATAAATAAATAAATTCAACTACTCCAACCACACCTGTATAATAATCATTCTGTCAATTCAGCATCTTGATATGCCACACCTATGAGGTGAATGGATTATTTTGGCAAAGAATAAGTGCTCACTAACACAGATTTAAACAAATTTGTGAACTGATATTTAAGAGAAAAAGGTTCTTTATGTACAT
This sequence comes from Parotocinclus maculicauda, assembly GCA_034780255.1. Lineage (NCBI taxonomy): Eukaryota > Metazoa > Chordata > Actinopteri > Siluriformes > Loricariidae > Parotocinclus > Parotocinclus maculicauda. Next base: position 23,020 of record JAUZSU010136702.1, on the reverse strand, counting down.
AGAAAAAAATCTTAGATGTTTGAGTTTAGCTCATGGAAAATGGGAGCAAAAACAAAAGTGCTGCATTTATAATTTTGTTCAGTATATTTGCATTAAGCTTAACTTAACTAAAACTTAAACAAATTTGATAGCTCTATATTATCCTTTTATTGAATTAACTCTCATTTTAAATAACTGAGTTTAATGTAAATAACTGATATTATTAATTATATTAAAAATTAGCCTCGAGTGTGTATTCCTCAGGCTAGTGGTTTAGTGAAATATATAATAGTAATCAACAATATTTTTCTTTTCCCAATTCAATTAAGGATTTCTGTCACTTTTCGTACATTTCTTTTTAATCTTCATTTCACACAGTCCCAATTGATCCTCTTAAGGTTCTTCTTCACGCTGTTAAGGGAAGTTTTCCCTAGGCTGCTTATTAGGTGCTTTGGACTTGAAATTCTGTAAAGCTGCTTGCATGGATTAGCAAGTACTGTTGGTGCCTCATAGCTCTGGGGACGGGGGTTTGATCCTTTTCTACATTTACCATCTGACTTTGTTATTCCCTTTTAGAGACTGGTGTCCAGGGTGTGTAACCTCTTTCAGAATAAAGCAGTAGACTTGAAGAATTAAATTCTGTATGAAATGTTAAATAACGGAGGTGAGAACATGTCACTAAGAAGAAGTAAGTCCCAAAGTCAATACAAGTGAAGCCCAAATCAAGAGGGGTCAAGTCCTAAGTCCTAAACGTTAATACCTTGTTTTAGTGTGCTGTCAGCCAGGCCATAAATTACCATAGCTGCTAAAACAAATTTTTGCAAGTGCAGCTAGAATGAAAAAAATCAACAATGCAAACTCTATGTTGGGCGAAAGCTCAATTCACAGTATCTACCGTTCACTAACTTGCTAAGTTAGCTAGATAACTAATTATTATATAAGCACAGATGTACTGTGCTTTCTGTACTTCCTACTGTTTGTTCCTTTCTGATTTACTACAGCATAGCCTTTATAGTTGAAAATTATTATTTTTGACAGCATCTTTCTCGTCTGCTTAACACTGGTGCCTTCCAAAGTTTCCCACAATTAGCTGCATCATTTCATTGTTGCTAGCTTGTGGATAAACAAAGCTGAGCATCTTAGCACCTTGGCATTACAGTGATACAGCACCATGCAAACAATGCAAAAGATTCAGTTATGTGATTTAATCTTACTTTATCACTGGGGAAAAAAACATTATGTTAAAATGATGGTTACTGATGGTAAAGTCAAAGTCAAGTCACAAGTCTTTTTTATGTTGTTTAGCCAATTCATAAGTCAGAAAATTCAAGACTATGAAATTGTCTCTTTTCACTCAAGACCAACACAATCAATTTTATATTTATGTATATCTACATTTTAGATGTTTTTAATTCACATCTAAGACGTAGATATAATGTGGATATTAAATGTTTGTGTTAGTTCCATGTAGAGGTTACATCCAGAAGGTTAATCTTTTGAACAGGGGTGCTGAACATTTTATAAAAAAAAAAGACTAAAGTAGTAAGTGGTAGGAATGCATCGAAGGCTGAAAAATTATCAGTTAATTGCAGGGCATCAAACTTACTTTATTAACTTGGAGGAGTAATGTAGAGTAGCCAATTTGGCCAGGGGGAGGAAACTGAATAGGACCCCATGTAAGCATGGGGAGAACATGTCAAACTTGTCACAGAGAGCCCTCAGAGCAAATAATCAAACCTGAGACTGTTAAACACCAAGGCAGCAATGCGTGCTACCACAATTTCTAAATAAAACTGCAATACCCTGTCCCGATTCAGTGTTATTAATGTTTCTGAACATGGTCCAGATCCTGCTGACCTGGCCTGGAGTTCAAAAGGTGGAAGCAGACCTGTTTGTGTTTGCATAAAATGGTGAATGTTCAGTTGATAGAAGTGCACTCTTGATAATTTAGTCACTGTTTGACATTATTGTTGGGCATTTGTAGCTATGAAGTTCAAAACAGTCATAGATTAAATGAGTAAATTTTTACATTTAGCCGGCAGCATTATAAAAGCAACATTTAATTAAACTGGGGAAACAAGTTAAGAGATGTGTCGAAGTGTCCGACAGTGGCAGGTTGGCAGCTCAGGTATTTGAACTTACAACCTTCTGATTTGTAGTCCAGAGCTTTAACAAATGTAGATAATATTAAACATTTATGTTTTTTTGTAATTGTAATGCCGTTATGCAATTCCTTCATGGTTGCTTCAATAATCATTGTGTTTGATTTTCACATAAAATAGATTATTCAATAAATGAACTGAAATACTTAACACTTCATTAGCAGATAGGCTTTGTGTAAATAATTGTGCAGTAGGAACTGTAGGTTAAAGTGTTTTAAGCACGCTTAAGGTAACTATGCAATGAAATAATAAACTTCTTTCAACTATAAGTTCAAATTCGTGATTTACCATACATTCAACATATCATTGTTTTTTTTTCTCCATAATCATAAAACAGGGACTAATATATATATATATATATATATATATATATATATATTTTTTTTTTTTTTCATATAAATCGAGGAAAATTTCCCAGCCTTTGCAAAATCATAGTATGTGAGTCTGCACCTAAAACTTCATAGATATAAAATGGTGTCAGACTTTAGTCTTTTAAAAACCTTTTCATCCTTAAGTTGTAAGGATAAAAGTAAAAAACTGAAACAAACGAAAACTAAACAAAAGCTAAAACAAACTCCCACTGTTGAGCCCTGGAAATGCTCCCTAACCTTTACATAGATCACTAGTGTTCAGGTAGAATCAATTTAATATAAACAGGATGAGACATTGTTGCCCCTATGTGTTGTGTTGGTTTTGTTTGCTTTGTTTAATATCGTCTATGTTATGTCAAACCCAGCCTTTAACCCCTATTATAACACTTTACCCCCCACCCTAACATAATTATTCCTCTTTATTTTTATTGCATTATTTTGCACCAATTTTTTGCTTCACAGAAATGTGCTTTCTGACCTGACCCTAAAAGGGTTACTGCACACATCCACCTTTTATCTTTGTGCTTTTATAGAGAAACGGAGCAAATGGGTAAATCCTAAGGAGGTGGGATTTGTGAGGTGGTTGTCATGAGTGCTTGTGTAAAGAACTGAAAAAATCATCTGATATTTTTTTTATGTCCCAGGAAGTTTGCTTCTTTCATTCAGTGGAATTTATATTGTATATTACCTCATGTTTGAGGGTGAGGCGAAAATTCTGCTGGCTGATCATTCTGGGAGACTTTACCAGCAGATCTAACCACACTGTGCCTTAATTCGTCGCTTTGATTCAAGTCCTTTACCATAATCCCAGTGCCCAGAAAAAAGAGCTTTAGGAAAAAAGAGACTACCCCAAATGTACTTAATTCCACATATTATATGAACGGCAGTGATTCCATTCCAGTATCTGATGAATTTCAACACAGACACACCTCATTTTTCTTAATGAGGTACTGACTATGTGGTCTCATAAACAAAATCTATTTAGTGAGGAAAAGTATTGATTGAAATATTGATTTCTGAAATTTCCTCAATAAAAACATTAGTATTGTTCTGTTTTAAAATTACTATTAACTTGTGTTCTTTGTCTACATTACTAATTTAAGTGACGATCTGACAATCCGGTCACACATGAGTGTTTTTTGTGTACTTACACCATAATTTACCATAATTTACCATAACACCAGAGCTTCTAGAGAATAAACAGATCAAATCTGTGCCAAATCCAATCTGTAGGTGGATCAAGGATTTTCTGACCAACATGAGACAGCAGGTATGTCTAAGTGAACATAGGTTAGACTTTTAGTACCACAAGATTGTGTGCTCCCTTCCGTCTCTACTCTAATGGCTGTAATGCAATTTTTTAAAAAATTGAATAAAAACATGGGGATGTGTTGCATGCCTGAAATACAATACAGGAATGGGTGTTTAATAACAAATGAATTGTAGTTGACCAGATAAAACAGGAAATTTCTTAATTTCATACTGTCTGCCAAGAAATAACAGTCATAGTAAATGTAAGACAAACTGCCTGTTTGATAGTTTGTTTGTTTTTGTGTTTTTCATTTTCCATACCGTCTAAATTTTGTGGATAGTTTCTGAAAATGGTAAGGGGAATTTCCAGTGTTGTAGGCTATCTAAAGATTATTATGCTGCTATTTTAGTGTGTCTTTCATGAGTTTTTTTTGGTGTCTAATGCCTAGCCAAGTGAGCCCTGGGGTTCGTTTGGTCTCTATTCTAAAAGTTTGATCAATTGTGCGGAATGACATTTATATTTATTTGTAAAACATGCTTACATACTTGTAAAAATGTTGCCCTCTGGCACTAGCTGGGATAAGGAGCCTCTTCAGCCACATAGGCAATTTAACATTAGGTGTTTAAACGAATTCCCATGTGCATTCCATTATCCTACTGCTGAGGATGAACCACTGTGTACAGAGCCTTGCTGACTGGTCTTAATTTCTGACTGACAGGACTCATTTGCAGAGGACCAAATGATGACCACTTAACTATCTTTTCCCAAGGAATGACAGTAATAGAGGAAGATACCACCATCTGCATTTCAGGAAATACTGGTGAGTGGTGAAAAAAAACAGTGTTATGATTGCAGACTTTTCTGCTCCAAACTCTGCTCTAAGAAGAAATCTCATTTAGTAACTGACAGGCTGGAAATGTGCAAGTTCTTGGCTGGCATTTTACAACAACAGTACAGAACGCTAAAACTGTGAGAAAACATGGAACGAAAAGGAGGTGAAATAATTGGTAAGCACGTATGGAGCTGAAAGGAGAAGTGTTGACAAGTCTGACTGCTATTGTGCTGTCTCTGGCAATTAGAAATATGGCACTAAAGTAGCATACAGAAACACTGTACTCTCCATCAACTGATGTTTCCTCTAAATGGTTGAACGGATGGAAAAATCATGAAGGAGGCCTCCAAAGAGGGATCTTAAGCCACACCAGTTATGTTGGCCACCAAAACAGAATGAACTAAGTGATGTATTGAGAAGCAATGTTATTCCAATAATTATGACTAGCAAAATGATTCTCTATCATTCTATAGGGTGAGTCAAACACCACAGGGCAATGGTGGTCTTCGGACGATCACTACGTGGCTTGTCGTCTACAGTCAGTTTTTCTGAATTTGGCTATGAGGGATGCAACAGTGTTGTGTGAAATTAATGGTCTCAATTTGCTGCATAAACTGGACATCAGAATCATCAATTCCATCTTCAGTTGACTGACGAGTAAGAAAAGTTTTAAAATGTCAAAGTGTTGATAACTTTTGAACCACTAAAGATATTGCAAATCTGATTTTGATATTTAATTTCTGAGACAATTCTGGCCTTCTTTGATATGCTTCATGACCACCTTCCCTTTAGAAAAAACTTTTCCTCGATCCAATTTTCCGGCTTTCCAGATGGCAGCCATTTAATTCTCACCCATTACCTACTGGGGTATTCAGATATGTAATTTTCCTGTTTGTTTATGAAATGATCATATCTGTGACTTTTGACTCACCCTGTAGATCTCTTCAGATGTCAACCACACTGAGACATTGTCAGTTCTGCTTAGAATTGTGTCACTGAGTCCCGCCTTTTTGTATCATGGAAAAAGATGGCATGCTGCTTTCATGTAGTGCTTGAGAACCTAGCCTAAGTGAAGGAGTTTAAGTTTCTTGGGGTTTTTATTGAAAGAGAGACTGTGAGATTGACTGTAAATTGGGTCCCACTGGATGTAGTTCAGGCATAGATCAGGCACGTTCAACAGTGAGTATGCCCTCAGTGGGGTAGGCCCAGGACCTGCTCTAGGGAAGGGGATCCCTCAGGAGGAACTGGAAGATGTTGTGGCGGGCAGAAATGCCTGGGCATATTGCCATATGATTTAGGAGGAGCCCCACATAAAGGGACATTTTATGGCATTTTTGGAGGCAGCCAACATTTGGCATTGCTGATTCTAAAAAAATTTGAACTAAAATTCAGAAAAGATTTGATCCCAAAATGAGAAGCAATAACAAAGGTATCCAAACCAGTCTCCTGGAAAAGAGACTGCTCTGTTTGTGCCATGTGGGGCTCACGCCCTGGACCTGCCTTTTATTGATACTACTAAAAGTTCTGACCGTGCCACAAACTCCACACGTTGTTCCTAACCTCCACAAGGCAAAGGGCAATGCTAAAAAATACACTGCTAACAATAATTAGGGGATATTTCATTATGGGATTTTCCTAAAGTTTTGTAAGCAGTACATGTGGATACCACTTTGAAAAACTTTGAAAAAGAGAGTAAAGTGACTGAGGAATGAGAAAGCATCAGTGAGAGAGGCAATGATTGATGTGAGGGTTCAAACCAAAGTCCAGCGGCCCAGGCCTTGTGGGAGGAGATTGGAACATACTGCATCATACTCTGTACAGTGGTGTGCAATCACATCTTGAGTCCAAAATTTTAGAAAATGGAAACAGTTTCTGATTATGTGTGTGGATATTGAAGTCTTTCTTCTCAGAGAGACAGAGAGAGATCTCAGTGACCACAGGGCAATGGGCTTTATAACTAGACAAATATCAGCCAAGGATATTTGTGAGAGGCTGTTCTACAACAAAAAAGGATGAGATCCGCAAAGTGGCACCCTTCAAACAAATTATTTTATGAGCCCTTGAGTAATGCCATGAAGAAACTCTCCAGGGCGAAATGTTTGCAGTGCTGTTTGCCTTCCACAGTCTCTTAGAAGAGGAGCTGACAGAACATTGTCAGGCCCTTAGATTCAATGGCAGAGAGCTTGCACAGGAACTGAAGAACTTGCCTGACATGCCATCGGAGGTCATGACCCTGCTTGTACTGTTGTTTGTACACAACTCTTAGAAATGTATATCATTTTGTTTTCTGATCTCAGAAGTTACTTGCTCTTCCAGTGGCTATAGCTGAAGCAGATATGTGTATTTAAGTGGTTTTAAGTCCTGCCTGAGGTATAAAGTGAGATCACTGTCTTTAATGTGAAAGTGCAGAGACAAGTTTAAATCGAGCAAATCAGACACAGTGGACATGAGAAATCAAGAAAACGGAGCAAAAATGTACAGCGAGAGTGCAGAGCCAAGATCTGTGCATGTTAAAGGCAGCAACACTGGAAGGTAAGCCCATTTTTACAGTACGAGTTTCCCTTTTTCTTTTCTTTCATCTGAAATTCCTGTGGGCAGCACGGTGACTCGGTGGGTAGCACCGCTGCCTCACAGCAAGAAGGTCCTGGGTTCATTCCCAGAGTGGAGCAGCATGGGTCCTTTCTGTCTGGAGTCTGCATGTTCTTCCCATGTCTTTCTCCCACAGTTCAAAGACATGCATGTTAGGTTAATTAGTGTCTCTAAAGTGATCCTTTGTGTGTGAATATGTGTGTGACCTATGATGGATAGGGTTGTTCCTGCCCTTGCACCCAGAGTTACCGGGTGGGCATCGGCTGGCCCGTGACCCGTGTAGATTAAGCGGAAGATAATGGATGGACTGATAAAATTCCTGCTCAGTGACAAGTGGGAAGACCATTTTAAATTTCTAAATTCAAAATGAAAACATCTCAATTTAAATGTAATACTACCATTGATTGCAGTAAATGCTGCAAATTAAAAATGTACAAATGTCGCTTTTAATATGAAATTTATTTTCACATTATGTCACTAGTGGCCAGAATTCAAATCAACCTTATTTGATTTCCTACATACTTCTTGTTAGTCTGTTCTGTATCCCGTTTTAGCTTTAATAGTATAGTGCTTTTTACATTAATTTCTGTACTATTCTTCATTTTCTTGTAGAGACATCTTATATCTTATATATTAGACATCAATAGTTCCAGTAATCATCCTCACTGATGTATGCTCTGTTGTATTTCTGTACAATAAGACTTTAGTTCCTTACAAGTTGCACTGGATTCCTTTGTTACACACGTTGCTCTTGGGGTGATCTTTGTGGGTTGACCACTCTCAGGGAGATAACAATGTCTTAAATGAACTTCATTGTAAATAATCTGTATGGATTGAGGGAGGTCAAACAATCTATTTAGTGATGGTCTTTTAACCTTTTTCAGCTTGAGCAACAACAGCGCCTTTTCTGAGGTTCTCAAAAATCCCATGAACTTCACTACCACAGACGTGGTAAAAAATCAGATTTCGATAGAATCTTGTTTTTTAATTAAAACAGGCTGCCCACTTACACTCAACTGCCTCCAATTATTGTAAACACCTGACTCATTTGTGTAACATTTTGTCAATGTTTTAGGTTAAATTGATAATATTCTAAAGATTTCACAAAATTTTAAGGCACCCATGTATGGTTGGACTGTGGCGGGACTGTGGTAGCCACGCTGCCACAGTTGGGCCCTTAAGCAAGGCCCCTAACTCACCATTGCTTGAATTGTAGGATTGTATGAGTTTTAAGTCGTTTTAGATAATGGCATCTGACAGATGTAAATGTTGGAAAAGCTTTGACTTTGATCCAGAATGTCTGCTACTAACCGTTACATTCATTTGCAATGAAATATGCAAATTTTACTTATTTCGCCTTGTCTTATCTTTAATGGTTTTTTTTCCTGGGCAAAATCTCAAACTTCTGCCCTTGAGTGTTAGCAGAGATCCCAGTAAAGACACACTGCTCATATCTACCAACATCTTAAACCTGTTGTTTATCTACTACTGAGGAAAAAAGAGCTAAAAGAGGAACCTTAAAGATATCAGACCAACTGTTACTTAAACTTACTGTGAAGTACTTTCATGATAACTATAATTTTCAACTAATTCAACTCACCCATTATTTTATGGCTCTGCACTCAACAACGTTCTTCCCCCTACAACAGCTTCTTATTTGGAATACAAATAGCTTCTCATTACTTGACTTGTTCACATTGCACACTTAACAGGCACAACGGTGCACATTTGTTATTTTTATGTCTTCTGCCAACAGTCAGCTGACATTAGAACAATGCAGTTTCAAACTTAGAGTTATGATTTTTTATAAGCTTACACTTTATTTGGTTTGTTTTAAAGGCAGCTCTTGTATCCCAGAGGTAATGTTAAAAACTTTTTTTTGCCAGACTTTTTTAATTGCTTGTTCCTCGGGCGTCCCTACATAAAAATCTACTGAGGAAGGAGGAAAAAAAAAAAAAATCTTTATTTTTCAGCACTTTTTAATTTATCGAGGACTATGTGGAATCAATACAAGGAAGGAAAAAGAAATAAAAATAAATTTTTATAAAAAAAAAAAATTATTTAACCTACAATTAAATGAAAGTGAATCTGGAAAAAAATAAATGAACAGAAAAAAAACGTTGGCTCTCCACCGGAGGGTGTAAAAAGATTTTTTAAATTTCAACCATTGGTGCTGCGGCGGATCCGAGAAATACAAAAAAAAATGTTCTTATACAAAAAAAAAAATATTCTTTAAAAATGATTGTCGGCGGATCCGCGAAACAAGCAATAAAAAAGTCTGGCCTTAAGTTGGCTTAAACAATTGGTAGAGATCTATAAATTATGTAATGTTCCAATTTGTATTTGTCAAATAATCACAACAATCACAAAAAACACTACTCAGCTGCCATGCCATGTGCTGATCCAAAGAGAGCTGTGCCCCTCTCTTACGGACAGTTTTGGTGATTATTTTCTATGGGAAGTAACGAGGTTTTCTTCAAAAAGTTGCTATATTTGTCACTTCTCGCTTTTTTGAAAATATCTTGCTCGAGGGGTCTCAAAACTGTACGTATATTTACAGTAGCAACAAAATGGGTAAGAACATAGCTGGAACATGGGTGTATCTGAAATCATACCCTGTTTACTGTAATATAGTATTTTCCCAATTCTCAGAGCACAATAGTACACCATATTGTTCCCTATAGTGCCCCATGTATATATAGTGGACAACAATACACAATGCATAGAGGTTTGCTTAGGCAAAATTAGAACATTTACTCAACAAAGGTGGCGGATGAATCCAAAACCTGAGCGATGACTTATATATACAAATTTAATTACAAAACATTATTTAACAACTATAAAACCACACAATCAGTTGAAAATAAAGTTTTTACTGGTGAAAACAACTCCACTGGTTCCCAGTTAAGTACAGAATTGATTTCTGAATTCTTCTTTTCACATATAAGGCCATCCTCTTGCCCCGTCTTACTTGTCAATCTCCTCCATATTGCAACTCTCTTTCGTTTGCTTAGATCTTCTTCTTTCACTTATCTAACAAACCCTCTGCCCTCCATGGCACTACAGGGAGCCACTCTGCTCCCAAACTGTGGAATTCCCTCCCAGCTGATATCCTCAATATGTCTTCAAAATAGCCTTTTCTTTGCAATCTTTGTAATTTTTTCTGTTTATTGTTTGCTTGTTTTTTTCTGTAAATTGTATATCTTATTCTGTGTAGTTTTATTCATGGACTATCTTTGCTTTTATTCTTGTAAAATGTCCTTGAGAGTCTGGAAAGTCACTTTCTAATAAAATGTGCTATTGTTATTAAAATATTACATTTCATATTGACGTATTCTGCATGGGGTTTAGTTTGATCTGGTATTTAGTAAAGCTTTACATTATTAAAGTCAAAGACAGAATATGTTGGGACACGGAAAACATGGCTGAACTGCATTACTAAGTTGTATGTTGACAGTACCGGTAGCATGCATTGCTGATGCTCCGGATTGTTTATGCAATAAAAGGTCTTGGTGATTTGGCATAAGTAGCGATCAGTGAATACGAAAAACAAGTAGATCATGTTAGAGAGATCGTTTAAAATCTAGGATGACACCGAAGTCAATAAACTGCCCGATACTTAAGCTATTTCTTTCATTTCAAATATGTTTATGTCTCTAGTTCTCCTAATGATATTTAGGTGCAACATACTGTATGTGACAGAGTTGATCCATAACAAATACTTACATTAGAATCACCATTATGTCTACTGAGATCTGAAAAAGCAACATTTGAGCACTACATTTTTACTCTGGATATTGTTTTTGGTGCTATTGTTGCCTAAATCTCCAGAGATCCCTAGTTTGATCTCAACACTACACCAAATTCTGGAGAAATGTGTCTGGTTAACTTTCTATATTGGCCCAGTGTAAGTGTTTATGAGGTGTAACCTTGTTCCTGTTATGGATGCTGGCATGGCATCAATAAATAAATGAATAAATAAAATCTCATATAACCTTCAGGAAATGTTTGTGGTGCGAGATGTAACAGTGAAGCTGCTGGAGGACTGGAGAACATTGTGAGGAATGAAAATGAAAAAGTTTTATTTTTAGAAAATAAACTTAAAGGATTATTTGCTCTTGATATTCAATCCATTGGCAAAGCGGCTATTGTTTTCCCTTTTGACAGTTTCTGCATACCAGTTTTAAGAAAGCACATGCAATTATTAACTTTATTGATCAGGCAAAACCTGAAGACATTCACCTTGCGCTTCCAGTCATTTCCGTATGTTACACAATTGGGAAAAAATAAACTGCATACACATACAATTTACAAAACCTCCCTCTAAAGGAAATGGGGATTTAAATAAAAAAAGGGGGGGAAAAAAGAAAAGACAAAGGTGCAACACACATCAAATGACAACTAATGAACATGCTGGGGCTGACAACAACAATTTGGCATGGCACGTATTTAAACAAACCAGTGTCTTATTGTCATATTTGCCTAAGTAGAATAACGTGTTTTTTAAAAAAATCAATAAAAGCATGTTTTACTAGCTTATTGTTTCTCATTCAGTGGTGTGTGGCACTTGAGATTCCTCAGTGTAAAGTCATCTTTAGAGATAAAGCATAATAATTTTTCTCTCCCTGTAAAAATAATCTCTCCCTCTATAGTGAAGCTCAAGTGTGCACCATCTGGTGTGATAAGGAAGTCAGCTCGTAAAATTCAAGGCCTTTGGGGAAAAATGCTTAAACAGTGGCCTGCTAATGTAGTAACAGGTAAATATATTTCTGAGAAAGAAAAAACAGATCTCCATGCTTCATGCTTTTCATCCTTTTGTTAAGAGACACATCGAGATTGATCGATGTCCTTCGTTGTACGATCCACCTTACAATAATAGCCTGAGGCACACATCTGTATGGATCCCGACCGAGAAAAGTGGCAGCGTGAGATTTTGGTTAAGGAGCAGCTTTTCCTTTGCAGAGTGTGTATTACTGAATAAATACTCTCATTATTGAAAATCGGAACGGGTGTGTAGACGGCGCTCGTGCACCTGGGGAAGTTTTACGTTCAGATGGACTTGCGTCGCCTCATCAAGCGCAAATTGTCTGTGAAGCTGTTTAAGCCTGGGGACACAGAGCTAATAGGGGAGGGTAAGAAGCTATTCTTCAGGGCGCTCGGCGAGATCTCCTCGATACGATACGTCACCGGCGAGTGGTAGTACCTCGGCTGGCACGTAAAGGAGTTCTGGTTAGCAAAAGGTCTCCCTCCGAACCCTAAACCTCCTCTTCCTGCACCCTCTCCTGCCAGCATGGCCGAGCTGCCGAAATCATGGGAGTGATAATGAATACAGGAGCAGACGGACTGGAGATCAGAGACCTCAGACTTATAGTGATCTCGCCTCCTTCGGTGCATCCTGTTTGGGATCGCATCCTCCTGAACGTGGACGATCACGCTACTCCTGTTTCCAGCCAGCGAGGCTCTTTCCTCTGCATCTCGCCGCTCGTCTTCACTGTTCATGGTGAGGAAGCGCAACACGACCAAGTTGAGGAAGGCGCCGATCACAGTCAGCCCCACCAAAATGTACATGAAGCTGAAGGCCACGTACAAGGGCTTCCTCTGCAGCGCTCGGTTCTTCTGCAGGGCCACAAAATCCCCAAAACCGATAGTGGTGAGTGTGATAAAGCAGTAGTAATAGGACTGGAAGAAGCTCCAGTCCTCGTAGTGCGAGAAAGCAGCAGCACCGATGCACAGAGTGCCCATGCAAGAGAAGAATCCCACCGTCACCATGTTTTCCATGGAGACCTCGGTGATGCGCATGCCGCAGCACTTCTTGATGCGCTTGAGCAGGTACTTGACGAATGTGTTCATGCGCTCTCCCAGACTTTGAAACATGACCAGGGTCAGAGGGATTCCTAGCACTGCGTAGAACATGCAGAAAGCTTTTCCTGCATCAGTGCCAGGCGCCGCATGACCATAACCTGAGAACACAACAAACAGATGTGTATTAGGGGGAGACTTTTAATACTGAAATGACAATCTAAGAAGAGGCAGCTTTGGTAGCATGGTGGTAAGCCAGATGCTTGAAACATCAGTATCTGAGGAATCCCAGGTTGGGCTTCCAATATGAAGCTTAGGAGGAACTCCCAGAGAACTGAAACTCCTAATGAGCAAGCCAATGGCGACAGTGGAAAGGAAAAACTCCCTAAGATTAAGAGGAAAAAACCTTGAGAGGAACCAGACTCAGAGGAGAAAACCCATCCTCTTTTGGGTATTAAACATAATTAACATTATATTATAAAACATTAAAATAAGTCTATGAAGGGATGGGAGAGGGAGCATCTTTGGCATGGCTGATCCTACTTACAGTTGGTTTCGAATGCAGCAGCAAGATAACTGACAGACACTAAAAAGAGAGAACATAGTACAGTTTCCTTTTGCTTGCTCCAGTTGTGGTTTAGAATTCTGTTTAAGGTATTTCACTTTGTGTATAAAACCCTTCATGGGTAAACTCCCTCATATATCGCCAGTTTGCTTTTATTTTCTACAAATCAGCGGTTGCTGAGATCGACATTGCCAAATTTGCTGGGTGTTGAGTATGGAAATTTCTAGGAATCGACGTTTGCTATGTATGATCCTAGGGTATGGCATAGTCTACCATATTATCTTGATTGCGTGTACAGCACTTTGGGTTAACCAATATTGTTACAAAGTGTTACATACATAAAGTTTACTTACTTACTTTTATTAACTCTCACTTAAATAGGTTTGGGTTGCATGAAGGCAAAACCTTATTTGTTAAAAAAAAATCTCTCAAAAGACCCGGCCCACTGGAATTCTTAGAGACAGAAATTTTATTTCATTAATGTTGGGGCAGGATACCACAACTCAACAGGGGTTTTTAGTTGGAATTTGATTAAAATTTTGAGAGGTAGGTTTGATTACTTCACCGGATGTGCTTAGGGCCAAATCTAATTTGATTAAGATTGTGGAAAGAAATCACACCACTGTGGTGCAGATAGCAAATTATCTGTAACTTAATATTTTGGGTTTCTTAAATTCTTATGGTAACTCCTCTTGGTTCGGGGACACCAGGGCTCTGGTAAAGATCCCCAAGGAAGAATGAGTGCAGGTATTGTAGTCATTTACATTTAATCCAGATCAGTTTACAAGCGTCCACTGATACAATCTTACAAAGCAAGATTGCACAATCACAGGAACCTAGAGGTGGGATTCTGGTCCACAGTGTACTATCTTAACAACTGCACCAACACAGTCACAATAAAAGACGTTATGAGTCACTTCTGCAGCGCCAAGAGATGATCCCTAATGCCTGACTTGGCTAGAATGTACAGAACCTGGGGCTAAAGTCATGAAAGTTTTCAGGAAAACATCACACCAAGCATTCAAAAAGGTTAACAAAAAGCAAACAAAACACACATATTGGTGGAAGAAATATTTAACAGGAAATATAAGAAAAAATAACATTTCCAATAACTAAACTGTTTAAAGTTTGAGGCTATTACTTGGTAAGAAAACATTTAGGAACAGAATGTTTTTAAGAATACCACTTGTTCTTGGATTTGTTCTTAAGAAAATAGTTAAAGTAGTTAAAAATAAAATACTTCTGAAGAAGTTATTTGAAGAGTAACTGTTTCATAAAATTTTTTTCTTAAGAATAATAATGTAAGAGGATTTTCTGTCTGAAGACCCCTCATGAATCCGGTCCCTGAAACTCAACGACAAGATTGCTTGCCAGGCCGAGCCTGCACGCTGGTACCTAATCAGGCAGTACCAAACCCACAATTTTTATGCAACTCAGATACACAATCCAGACAGACAGACCTCACCTTGGTAAAAGTGTGTACAAACCAGAGAGATTCAGCAACATCAACCGCTGGGGATTAGTAGTTCAGTTTGTATTCTGCCCAGTCAAAGTAAGGACTGGTTGAGCATTAGTTCTGGATTGTCCCAACTCAAGGGGGCTGGGTCAGTGGTAACACAAGCAGATCAGATATGCCAACACATGGTAACAGCATGGCAACTGCATTCAATAAACTATGGTAAAATTAGGTTTTGAATTATGAATGTAAGCTTCCAAAATATTTGTTTTTCTTATTCTTCTTTTTGGTCATTATATTTAAGATGTGATTATAACTGTTTTTCAAATTCCTTTAATCTCTCGAGTCGTTACCGCAGGCTGCTGTTTGTGCACTAATCCGTTGAGCGCATCATTCATATTCTTAACACCGATGAGTCTTGGCCTTGTTTACAACTGTAATGCGGCAAAAAAATGCACGATTATCTTTATCGGCCCTCAGCAAGACATCTGTTGGGTATAAAACAAAACACAGACACTCCAAAAATTAACAAAGCCATTAATCTTAGTACTGGTTCAGAGATCAGAGTGGGTGCCTTCGATTAGTTAGACATCTCTCCACCCTTACTCTTCTTAAAGATGCAGGGTGGGAGGGAAACAGTGGGCGTTATTGGTTCAGAAAAAGGCAGGAAGTGTAGATGGGCCAGTAAAGCTTTTAGTTTAATGAGGCTTTATCTGGAGGCAAAGAGCTAAAAGTTGCTGAGTCACTTGGAACCAACTGAGGCTTTTCTAATGTATGCCGTGCTGATGGATGGGGTATTGAGACAGAAAGGTGGAAATCCAGTATGATGAAGCCCCTGTTTCCTAAAAAAACAGCCAAGTCTGCTGTTTGTGATCAAGCACTATAAAGCAAAGCTGCGTTTTTACAACCGACTGAGCAGAAGCACCAAAATAACAACCTGAGGTCGGGGAGAAGCCGCTGCACGCTGGGTTTCTTTACTCATTATGGGATTCATTATGCACTTTAGAAGTTGGCTATAGCTCAGTAAAATAGAAATGAAATGAAGCTACGTGACAGTGCCATTGCCAAGCCGTTGTGCACTGAATAACTCACTTAAACTTAAAGCAGTTAGCTAATGTACAGTAATTCAGTTTAGCCAAAACAAATGTCAGCAAAATACAGTATAATGGCTTAAATATGACACTGTAATGGCCCTCGACAGGAAATTGATATGTCAGGATAAAAATATATGGGGAGATCAAACAGAAATGTAGACATGTAATTCAAACGTAATACCAAAAATTTGACTGATTAATGGAATTTAGCTATGTTGGGAGAGAAAGCTAAGATTGGTCATAAACATAAAGTGGTGGGACGGTAATTAAATTGGGTTTATTAAAGCTGATGGAGAAAAAAGCAGCAATTTAAAAACACTCAGGAGAAAGTCAGAGATTTCTAAAATTGGTGGGTTTATTATTTGAGATTTAACAAATGGCTGGGGCCAAAATCTGGGGGTATTTTTTTAATTATTAAAGTACTGTCCTAAGGACAAAGTCAGGCTATTGAATGGTGTGGAGAACGTTCTGTATCCTATACATATACTATTTGTGAACCAAATCAGACATTTCAGAAAAAGGATATAAAATTACATTTACAGCATTTAGCAGACGCCCTTATCCAGAGCGACTTACAATTAATACAGTCTTACAATCCAAGCGATTGTGGGTTAAGGGCCTTGCTCAGAGACCCAACTGTGGTAGAGGTGGGATTTGAATCCTGGACCTTGCTCCATAGTTCAGTACCTTAACCACTAGGCCCCACCATAGTCACCTTTTTTGTTATTTTTTGTAAATGAGTATACATAGATCCAAAAGAAAAATGATCAAAACAGATCAAAAGGAAGGGTACAGGTCAAATTAACAAAAATTGGATAGTAAAATGAATGAAGTGACAGCAGTGTACTGAGGTTTAAAAATCCAGTAGTGAATTTCAGCTTGACAGAGCAATCTTAAAATCTGATTGTCCTAATTATGTAAAACTTTTAGTAATTGGCATATAATCCAGTCACAATGTTGAGTCTTGTAGTTACTGTTATTCACAGAAATCATGGATAAGACATAAGCTGGCACATGGCCGAAAAGTGATTTATAAATAAAAAATGAGCCAGTGTATTTCCATTCGAGCTGCTATTGTGGACCAACCAGTCTGAAGTGGTGAGTGCTGTAAGGGTTGCCAGTGATCAGTCATAAAGCAGGGTGATAGATTGAATTTAGTGGTTTGAGGGCACTTGCATAATCCAATAATGATAGTATTGTCGTCTCCCATTCACGGATTCACATGACAGAGACTTGGGTCGCACTTGAGTCCCTAATTCATTGGCTCAAGATTTGATTTGGACTCTCCTAGGGATCACGTAACATCCATTTTTGAGCCATTTTCTTAAAGCGCATTTATACTGTACAATTTCAGTTGGCTTAGACGATTATTCACACTAGTTAAGATGATTCCCATAAAGGCTTATGTAAATATTCGGACTGACTTTGAAATATGATCTTCATGTCTGATTATATAATGAAGATATTATAATGATAGACCGGCGAATAAAGAAAATGACTATGTGGTGCTTGCATCACAAAGCGGCAAGCATTAAATAGTTTCATGCTGTCAGGGAGATCATTTAACTTGATTTATCTAAACATTGTTTTCGGGTTAGTTAGCTGGAAACTGTAATTCATCTGCCATTTCTTTTAGTGACAACTCCCTCTTTTGCCCTGTCATGATAAAACTCTGCTGAAAAAAATTATCTCCGATGTCATAATTCTGCAAACCGCCCATCTTTTAAATCTCATGTTTCATTTGTGTTACACCATTTTAATTACCACATACAGTATGTAGCTGTACCTCAGGTGTCATACAAATACACGCTGTGCCGTCTAATGTTCACATCACGCTCTGTGAAGCAGCATGTTAAATTAAATGGACGGTGAACGGACCATCAGATACTTTGCGCATAGTGCTTAATTTTAAACAATAATATTAATTAAACGTAATATAAAAACATTTAGTACAGTACTGTACAATATTGCAATTCCTATCTATATATATTTTAAATAGTTTGAAACACTTACTGCAATTATTTTTTCTATCACCAGGTGTTGCAAGGATTTGATAATACTAGTTTTCTATCATTCAGACATGAATAAGACATGAATAACTAGAATCCTTCAGGTGTTAAAGTGAATGGTTGTTGATTAGATGGTCGTTAAATGGCGCTTACATGTGTTGGCTTTTAAATGCAGTCACACTCATTTATTACCTTCCGTTTAATCCACACTGGGTCACGGGCCAGCCGGTGCCCACCCGGCATTTCTGGGCGCAAGGGCGGGAACGATCCTAGATGGGACGCCAATCCATCGTAGGGCACACACACATGGTCACACACACATTCACACACTAAGGGCTACTTTAGAGACACCAATTAACCTAACATACGTCTTTGGAATGTGGGAGAAAACCAGAGAACCCAGAGTAAACCCACACAGACATGGGGAGGACATGCAGACTCCGCACAGAAAGGACCCAGGCCGCTCCACCCAGGGATTGAAATGCTGTCCTGCAGTCACGATCAAAACACAAAATCAACACATAGTCACAACACAAAATTCCTGTGTGTGCCAGAACATTGTTGGTTGTATTTTGTTAGTTTGCTACTCTACTGGACACTGGTGAGCATTTCACATTATATAATCCTAGACAATCAAACTTAACTTGTAATCAAAGAATTGCTTTATGATGGATCTAAAGCTGCCTTAAATGAATCTCAATGTTAACCTTTTATCAGTGAGGGGAAGTGATGACGTTTGCTTCACTAATGGAAAAAACATTCTTGTTAGAGTTCAAACCAACTCCACCTGTCTTCCAGTTTCCCTCTGTTTTCCCTCTTTCTCTCCTTATTTCTTTATTATGCTCTGTCACGTGTGTTCCATCACAGATCTCCCCTTAGCTCTTCCTCGGCTGTCTCATCACAAATCTCACCTTATCTATACCTGGACCGGTTGCCATGTCTCATCACATACCTTGGCTCACCTCCTAATGGATTCTCTGCATCCCACTGATTTGGTGTATAAATAAAGCACCAGTGTTATTCCTTTAACCTGAGTTTGTAAGGCAGTGTTTGTGTCCCAGTGCTGTAAATCAGGTGGTTTGCATACCATTTTATACGTTGAACCTATTACAATTCTACATCAAGCTGGATTCATCAAGATCAGATTAAGATCTCAGGCAAAGATCCCAACTTATTGCTGGCCATGTCACTGAGTGGATCTGCCTTTCCTGGCTAACGTTATTTGCTCTATGGCAAGATGCATCATCTTGTAAAATGACTTCTTCTTCACCAAACCTATTTTCTACCGATGGTCTGAGAAAAGCGTTCAGAATTTCAATACCCTCTGCATTGACTGCTGAGTTAATGATTGCCATCTACCTGATCCTTTACCTGACATGCAATCCCAGATCATAAATGAGTGGGGAAATTTGATTGGTTTTTTTTTCAAACAGTGATCTTTATATATTTCCAGAGTTCTCAAGACCTTGGAAGGTGCAGATTAGTGTTAAGATTTTTGTGCTGTTTTTTCATTTGGTTTATTGCTTGTTTTTTTGCAGTGTATTTTCTATTTTTAAGTCAAAACTCTTTGGTGTCTTACTTGGTCTTCCTGTATTAGTTTTATAACCATTTTCTATATACAGATTTAGACACAGATTCATGAACAGATATATGGATCTTAACAGTAAACCTGAACTTGGGAAGGACATGAGTTATGGGTTCCAAAAATAGGCCAGGTCACTCGCCGTTGCCATTCCTCTGAATAATGTATGAGTCCAGCATGTTCTTCATCATGTTTGTTAAAATTCACTTTCTGTTTCCTATGCTTTCTATTTTATTTTGGTTGGTCGCTCTGCCAAGCTGTTTCATCTTAATATCATACACATTATTCCGTTGGATAATACTCGTCTTTCCTCCCCCATTTCAAAGGCATGCTTTAGGTTAGTTGGTGTCTTCAGGGTTTCCCAATGTGTGTGTGTGAGTGTGCATGTGCCTGTTCAATGGACTGACACCCTGCCTATCATTGCTTCCCACTTTGTGGCCTGTGATGCAGGTTAAAGGCATCATAGGGATAAATTGAAACCAAATGATTGTGATGATGGTGAACATTTACAATTCATTTTCTTATCTGCTTAATCCCAAACAGGGTCACAGGAGAGCTGGTGCATAGGAATCCAGGAGCATAGAGCACAAGGCAGAAACAACCCCGGACAGGGCGCTAATCATACACATGCACACACACATACACACACACACACACACACACACACACAGAAGGGCAACCTTAATATAATAATTGGGAGGATTAACAGCGTTCTCTAAAATGATCATTTATCAACAACAAAAGCTAAACACAACACAAAATGCAGTCAAAAATTACAACACAACTTGATGTTTGGCAGAAACAAGATGAAAGTAAATAAAGATCAAAACAGTTTATGCGTTTGTCTTTATTGTGGTCCTTTAAGGATGTGAAAGATAAACTATAAAAATATATATTTGGATGGGCTTGGAAAATTTTTTGAGAGAAAAAAACCCAAACAAACAGATTGAATCACAGCCATGTAACTAAACTAAAGATCTATAAGATGAACTGATACACTGGAAAAAAGTAAGAGAAAGTAAAAGGCCAGCATTGAGATAGATAAATGATGAGTCCCTTTTGGCAGCTTCTGTTAGGGCCGGCCACAGTGGAGTTAGATTTGGCACAGGTTTTACATTGGATGCCCTTCCTGATGTAACCCTCCTAATTTATCTGACCCAGGCTCTCTGATACTGTCATTTCCAGCAGCTGACCCAACCCAGAAAGTCAGTCCGGCTAATTACATGGATAAATTAAAAAAATCATGAACAAGCCAAATGACCCGAACAGAAGATAGAATATTCTAGAGATCACCAAATGTGTGATGTGTCAAAGATGTGTTTTAGACAAAAAACATTTTCAGATTTGATTGATGCTAATTTTGTATGTGTGGTTAGGGGTGTGTGGTGGCCTGATTTAAAAAAGATGGATGTTGCTTAAAAAGAAGCAATTTGCTAATTATGGCTAAATATATTTAAATCCCAGAAAACATTCATTTGTTGTCTTATCTGCTTATCCTTATCCTACTCTGGGTCGTGGGATAGCCAGTGCCTAGCTCGTGACACAGAGCAGAATGCAGAAGCAACCCTGGACAAGGTTTCAAGCCATTGTAGGGCACATACCCTCATACACACATTCACACACTCAGGGGCGCTTTGAGAACACCTATTGACCTAACCTACAGGTCTTAAGAATGTGGGAGGAAAGGAGTCCCCTGAGAAATCCCAAGCCAAACCAAGCAAACCACACAGACAGAGCCCAGGGCTGGGATCAAACCAGGGATCTCGCTAACTGGTGTCACAATAAAGTGTTCTTGTTAGCTGCCTCATCCTACAAAGTCTTCCCCTGACCCTCTTGCTTTATTTCCTGTTCTGCTGCATCTCATGTATTGTTTCGTGGTTTTTATGTCAGCTTTCTACATTGTGCTGCCTGTGTATGTTCGAATCATGCTCTATTTTTCATGTTAGCCTACATTAGTAAGCCTATTGTCTCCTTGTTGTTGTTATCCTGTTCACTTTGTCTATTTGTTTTATTACATTGTCTAGTTGTGTTAGCACATTAGCGGACAGCTTTATCTGTTCAGTACTGGTTATTCATCTTATTGTTTGCTCCCTTTGTCTTTGTTTCTCTGTTTCTAGCAACCTTGCTGTCCTATAAGTACACACTTGCACATACACCTGTCACCTTGGCCCTTCCGTCTTTTTTGTTTTTCATTTTTAATATATTATTTAATAAATGACTTGATATGTTATACTTTATTATAAAATAAGTTTTATATTAATGATTTTGCCTAACTGTAGGTTAATGTAAATGTTTAAAGCATGATTAAGACAGGCTATGCTATTTTATATACATCTTAAATGAAATATCACCTAATTTTGTATACCATATACATTAAACTCCACTGTTTACAGTAAATTAAACCTACAATGGATTTGGGGAATATCTGTATAAAATCAATAGATTACTTAAAACAGAACTATTTTACAGCACAGAAATGTATTTTATGCATGCAGTTTATCTACACACGACGCAAGAGAATGGACATGACACACAGCCAGAACAAGAATGCATTTCAGTCGTAAAAAAATTCAAGGATCATTTCATATCTCACACTTTCATATCAGAAAGCATCTCTGCTTCGGCAGGATAAAAAAAACTGCTTTCCTTATCTAAAGGGTCCACTTCTAACTTGAGGTATGTTTTATTTTAGCCTTGCTAATACTGAACAATTGTAAGTCAAGTTGTTTACCTAACTAGCTACCTACTGCAGGTCAGCCAGTTTTGTCAGTAAATCAGCTAGCTAGAAATGCAATTCAGAAACAAAGTGATACCTTGTTCTCCCTGGAACTGCAAATGCACATAGTTGTATTTTCATCTGTGTTTACTGGTTTTCACTCTAACTTTATGCTGTGGAAAATAAAGAGTCAATGTATATTTGGGTCTTTAAGGTTTTTGGTTGAAGCATCACCCTTGGTGTTGTGGACTTTTTCTTAAAAAGACTGCCAAGATCATTGTTAAGGCTTCTTCATCGGTAGTGGTGTTCGGACACTCTGTGGCTTGTCGTTCATAGTCCCGGTTTCTCAGCATTTGGCTATTAAGGATGCAACAGTGCTATGTGAAATTAGTGGTCTTTTTGGGTCTCAGTTGTTGAAGTCTGCAGCTATGATACGGGCATCAGGATTGTCAATTCCATCTTCAGTTACCTGTGATAAACAATAAAACACTTTGTGTTGATAACTTTTGAATCACAAAAGACATTGCTGATATGTCAGTTTACATTTACAGCATTTAGCAGACGCCCTTATCCAGAGCGACTTACAACTGATACAGTCTTACAATCCAAGCAAT
>JAUZSU010136691.1:0-15994 GCA_034780255.1 Parotocinclus maculicauda | reverse complement strand
CAATGTATAGGTACTCAGCATGCGAAGCATAATACTGTTAAAAACAAGTTCTTACTAAATTCCAGTCAACGTTTGAACTTATCCAGTGTGATCTGATCCGCTTTTGCTGTGGCCAAGTGGCGACTTATGGCTTCTTTTTTTGTAGTGAATGGAAATGCTAAGCAAAGACCTGTAGGTGGCAGTAGAGGGCTGGGGAGAAACTCAGGCGTTTTCAGGTAGTGATGCCAGAGACGAAGATTTTCTTCACTGATATTACACACTGTACACGTTCTTTGGTCCGACTAAGCAGAATTTTGGTCCAAATAAGCGAATAACATTACTCGTATATAATAGGATTTGGTCAGAATAAGCGGCTGCTCCCATTAACTGGTGGTTCTATTAACCGGAATCGACAGTATATGGTAGATAAAAACGATAAGGTGGACAATGGGTATAGAAACAAGGAAGTGTACCTAATAAAGTGGCCAGTGAGTGTATATGTGCATGGACATTGTCCAAACAGGTTTTACGTGGAGGATATTCAAAATACACACGTTTGGTAAAAGTAATTAGAGCAATTAAAACTTTTATTCAAAGGGTTTTACTGGCTAGCATACGAAAACGTAAATTTTACATCATTGTAGAGTTTTATACTTGTTTACAGAGCAAACAATGGTTATTAAAACATACAGCTTTAGTTTGTGTGTAAATATACTGCTTATAAAAATTAGAGGACACCCCAAAATGAAATATTTCCAAATGAAATATCCCCTAATTTTTGTGAGCAGTGTATTATAATTTATATTACAATATTACCAAACAAACAAACAAACAAACAAACAAACACAGGGCCTGGACGAGTGGTCAATAATCACTCGTTATTACTCTGTTTAGATGTTTTAGAATGACTTATAGACTTAAAATATATTTCCATTGAATCTTAAAAATGAATCTTTACTTGTAAATTAACTTGACACGTTTAAGTTTTTTTTTTAAATACAACTTTGTTAAAACCAGGAACGCCACGAGCTGCTTGCTTATGGATTGCGATCACCTGTTAGACAAACACGATGT
This sequence comes from Parotocinclus maculicauda, assembly GCA_034780255.1. NCBI lineage: Eukaryota > Metazoa > Chordata > Actinopteri > Siluriformes > Loricariidae > Parotocinclus > Parotocinclus maculicauda. Next base: position 14,941 of record JAUZSU010136691.1, on the reverse strand, counting down.
GGGCTTCCATACGATTCTATCCAGTACCTCTGTTTGTTCTTCGGAAAGCTAAAAGTCGCTTAAAATAGTTTTTAAAAGAATTCTTACTCAGTTTGAAGCCGTTGAAGACGCTGAATGTCATTTTTGCGAGTGAACGTAAACACTGGCTGGTCTTTTTAAGGCGACCATCATTCTGCCTAACAGACCTGCGCTTGCAGTACCACGTTTGACCACCGGGTTTTCTGTAGAAGCCAGGGAGGCGCTGTAGAGCAGGGAGCAAACTGTTCTAGTGTTGCGCTAAGCAATCAAACACTGAAGTGTTATTAATTTCTTTCACGAATTACAAATAAACATTTATTTCATATAACAATATTTAAACAATCTGTAAATCAATGAATGTGAATTATAATTTGAAAATATACTTTAAAGACTATGAACATTCTGGTGGGCCCCACCTGCCCTATATGAAGCACACTGCTCATAAAAATAAGGGGATATTTCATTATGGGATATTTCAATTTAGAATACCCCCACATTTTTGTGAGCAGTACAATAGTGCCTTGTGCTAATGGTCGATAGGCTCAGTGATAAGCCAAGGGGCAGCATGGCAATGGCACCTGAGTCCTTTCTGTGTGGAGTCTGCATGGGTTTACTCTGGGTACTCCGGTTTTCTTCCACAGTTCAAAGACATGCGTGTTGGGTTCACTGATTCCTCTAAATTGGCATTAACTTGTGTGTACATACATGATTAGTCTTCAGATGAACTTGTGTATGGATATAACCTTGTGTGTGTCACTAAGGTGGCCACTGATGCCAACGGCAAGGACAGGAAGCTCGTCAGAGATTTCAGAGCTTAGAGGGGCTTTAACAAATGCCAAGTGATGACATTTTGTACTGGCACTGACCAATTGAACCACTTTATGGAACAGATGACAGAAGACAGATTCTCCAGTAATTAGTAATACAATTAAATGTTGAACTGTATGTTGTATGCATACAATCTCAGAATTTATGCCCATAGTATAGAAAACCTGAGATTAAAAACTGACCATTCAAACAATCTTTGTGTTTAGTGGACATCAGGTCAGGTTATGTTTTTTAGAGTGGTGGTTCTCAAGTATTTGAAGTGGGGTGAATGCTAGGGCAGGTGTCAATATTAAAAAGGTCAATTACTTTCTGCCTAAATGTGGACTGTGACTGGTATCTTACTTTGCATTTAGGGGGCTATAAGGAGAGTCAGTCTTGTTGTCACAGGGCACTGACCCATGCCACCCAGGAACCACCACTGGTTCTATAAAGCTTCTGTCTAAAAAGTCACTACTGATTGACTTGTCCCTGTATTGCAGTTGTGCGGTTGTCAGTCAAAGGGACACACCTGTCCACATTGGCCCCATGGTCTCCACTTATTATTACTAATATTAATATATCCATTAATAAGGTTCTCCAACCTGACTCAAGAAGAGTTGAACAGTCTTGGGGAAACAACAGATGACCTAAACAAGGTCCTTAATCCACCTTAGGAACTATGTTAATATAAGATTGTATTTGGTCATTCTTTTCAGAAAGTGGAAGTCCAAGACCCTACTTGGTGCTGATGTTGTAAGAGTAAACCACTCAGCCATAAAAACATATGAGCAACATCGTTCTGATAACATTATATCAAAGAAAGTCAAGCCTATTCTGCTTTTTCAGGATATTAAAATGATTAGACAGGCATGAGAATGAATCAGAGAGTTATGCTTACTGCCCAGTCAGGCTTATAGACTTCTAGGCTGAGTGATAAATGGTTTGTGTGCATGGAAGCATTCAGAGGCTCAGGCTTAGAGTGCAAGCAAAAGCCTTCTCCAGCCCCTTTATGAGCCAACTGTCATGAACAAGACTCTGGAGTCTCTGAAACGAGACTTGGCTTGGTCTTTTTCATTTGTTTGTCTGTTTGTTTGTTTCTTAACTTAAACAGGTAAGACACACTGTCTTGGAGCTTTGTCTCAGCAGGAGCGCTGGTTATTATGTTGGGGGTTCAAAGAGGACATAACATGATGCATAAATTCCACATTCCTTATCATTTCATCATTGCAGTGTTTCATGTTCTCATCAGTTCATTGCACTTTGGCAAATATACATCAATGTCTTGATTTGCAGTCATGTTAATCATAACCTTGAGTTTGGGGTACATTACGTATGGTTATGATTAACATGACTGCAAATTCTTGAGGTCATTCCCCATTAATAGAATGTACAGCATCTGGCAACCCCACCTAATCAAAGATGAGCAGATGCTAGAGTTAATCAAATTTGACTATGATGATCTGAGTTCAGTGGAAACCAGTGGGTATTTTATTGATTGACTACAGCCTAGGGGCGGCACGGTGGCTAGGTGGGTAGCACCGCTGCCTCATAGCAAGAAGGTCTTGGGCTCAATCCCAAAATGGAGCACCCACCAATTGATTTACAAGAACAGGCAACAAGGAATGTTTATTGATGTCTAACCTTATAATTAGCATAAATAAATAGTTATATGCGATATAAATATATTCTAATTTACATTTAAAAATAGTTAATAGTAATATGCTATATAAATATACTATAATATAATATATAAATAGTAATATGCTTTTATTGAATTGGATTAATAGCTCAGATTTGCATCCTAAAACAACTAAGAAAATGCAGAGTGGCATTTGGAATTGGTTGATGTTTTTGGTTTTACTTTATTCATGAAATACTAAACATATTTCCATAATGTTTTACATATACCTGTTTGTTACCACTTCGATAAAGGGTTATAAGACCCTGATTGCACGCCCATGCCAAGAGCTGTAGCTTAAATAAGCTCATGCATTTGATGTATAACAGCAGTTATTTTGGGAGCACCTTTGGGCGTCTGGAACTGCTTTTAAAAACTTTGACTGTTTAACCCTCCGCATGCTAAAATGAAATGGACCAAATTTACCAAACTCCCTACCTTCTGGTGTATTCCATACTGTAAGTTCCAAATGTGTTTTGGCATTAACCCTGAACAGCCTTTCTCTCCCTGCATGACGCCTGAAGTAGCTCTTAATCAATTTGGCTCAGACGTGGCACTGTGACGGTGGACATTGGCAGATCGCAACTTGATTGTCCTCTGAGCGTACGTCTCAATCCCGGCATCCGTTCTTGCCTTTAACGGAAATGAGCTTCGGATCAAACAGAGAGTTTCTGAGAGTTGGCAAGGAGACAAGAACAAAAGGTGAAATTTGGGTGCTCCGGTCTCAGTACAGATGCCGGAAGTCTAGGATGGTTCAAATGAAACAGAGAGGGAATGTGGAGATTACTAAGCGCGTTTGAAGTGTATTTGAATGCCTCCAGGATGCACAAACTTAGCATTCTGTCCAGAAAGCTGCACCACAGAAAGACCAGGGATATTAGGGTGGAAGGAATGTTTGCTGTTCGTTGTCACCCCCTATTTCGGGGCCTGTCTCCGTCTCACAGCAAAAGACGTTGTGCAGTTCTGAAAGCCAGAGTCTCTCCTAATGAAGCGTTATTTTACTCCTGCCTTTGATCTATCGTTCATTATTCCGACCTAAAGTTGCCCCAAGGCCTTCCCCGTTCTCTCGCAGACACCGTTGTTGTCTAATCAGATGAACTTGCTCATTGTTCAGAGGTTACTGGATGCCCCGCGTAGCCTTGTAATAACAAAAATGGCATAGATGGCCCGAGGGGGTCTAGACGGCGCAGACAAGATGCTCCTGCCGTCACTCCGTAGTGCAGCTCGTACATAGCAGAGAAGAACCTTGTTATTACCCTTTCGCGCACAAAAACACACACACACACACACACACACACAAGCAGAAGTTATCTTTACGGGAAAGAATTCTGGCTGCATGCTGTCACTCAAGCCATTGCATAACTGTTTTTGTTTTGCACATGTCCCCGTGCCTGGTGACTGGAAACAACCCATGCGAGCGACAGCAGCGAGCTTTCGAAACAAATACGGCGTATTTTTAAACAACATGACACATCCTGGACAAAAAACAGAAACAGCCCTGCGACTCCCTTCTCATTATTCAAACGATTATAATGTTTTAGCATCTGATAGTACAGAGCTCCTCCGATATGAGTCAGACAGGCAGGCAACGGTAGAGCAAAGAAGAGGGTTGATTACTAACAAGAATGCGGCGTTATGGGTCTTGTGATCCTGGTGGAATTAAGCAGCGAGGCAGAAGGTGTGCCGGGCTGTGCAGTGATTAATTGCACTACTGATCTTGTATCGGTTCTTCTAATGAAAGGCCCTGTCAGGCGCTGCTGCCAGCACTGGAGGCTTCCTGCTCTGGTGCCAGCAGGTCTGCCACTGAACGCAGACTGGCTCCGGCTCGACTTTCAACTCCATCGCAGCAAAGATCACCTCGGAACTCGAGACCGAGTCGCTCCCGCTGATCAATAGTCGCAGTTTGGGGTGTGAAGTGAATTTTGAGCTCGATACGTTTCCGTACCAAGTCTACCTTGAAAGAGACATCAGAGGCTGTATTAAAACACACTAGTACTACTACAAAAATGCTCTTATCAATACTCACCAGCCACTTCATTATGTACACCTGTTCAACATCTAGTCCACTAATCTCATGAGAGCAACTCAGGTACGTAGACATGGTCAAGTCGACCTACCCAAGTTCAAACTGGGCAACAAGATGAGGGAGAAATGTGACTTTAAACGGGCCATGGTTGTTGGTCTTTAAGAAACTGTTCATCTGTGAGGATTTTTACTCACAGTCCTTTCTATGGTTTACAGAGTATTGTCAGAAAAAGAGAAATGATCCAGTGAGCGGCAGTGAATTTCTGGCTGGAATTGCTTAGTTGATGCCAGACTTGTTAGAGCTGATAGAAAGGCAACTCAAACAATTCCCTGATTACGAGCGAGTCAAACTTTGAAGCGGATGGGCTACAGCACCAACCACTCCTGTGCACAGGCAATTGAGGCTACAAAATCGAATAATAGAAGATTGGAAAAACGTTCTGATGAGTCTCAGTTTTTCCCGCCACATTCGGATGGTAGGGTCAGAATTCGGTAAAACGTCCTGCCTTTGATCATCGGTTCAGGCCGCTCGTGGTGATGTAATGGTGTGGGGGAGATTTTCTTGGCACATTTTGGGATTTTAATTCGAACTGGGCACCAATTAAACCCCACAACCTGCCCATGTGCATCCCTTTATGACCACAGTATACCCGTATCTTCTGATGGCTTCTTCCAGCACTGTATTAAATTTAGCAGCACTGTATTCAATCTTGACTTCCCCAGCACAGATATTTTCCATTACATGCCCTTTGAATTTATTTAGGAAAATTGCAACCCCTGTTGAGTGATTTGTACCATGACAAAGAAATAAGCAGCCCCCCACCCCACCCCCACCCCCACTGCTCTGGCCAGAATTTTGAATCTGTGTAGCAGGAATGTGTTTTCTAAGAAGAAACAGTGCCTTTCTTTTAGTCTTGCTTCTCAAACCTCAAACACTACGAGAAATACAATGCAGTTTTATTTTCATAAAGCCTCTCGTCGATGAAACGAGACCAAGAACTAATATACGTTTTGGAAATGTGACAAGTAATAACTAAAGTGGCTAAGGGACCGGACAGTTAACCAGATCTTTGGATTGCCACTGTTGGTCCCTTAAGCAAGGTTCTTAACCCTCAATCTCTTGAACTGCCCTAGTGGGAAGAAATAGTTATTGGTCTAAACATGTTGTAAATATACAGTGTTCCCTCGTTTATGGCGGGGGTTACGTTCCAGGACTGCCCGCGATAAACGAAGATCCGTGAAGTAGGGATGCTATATTTAGTTAAGTATTTATACACTATTTTAGCCGTAGAACTTTCAGAACGTTTGGGTGGCATCGTAGGGCTTGAATGAATTCAGTCTATAATGAAACTTTTACAAACAGCAAACACAACACCACAGATAAAAACTTGTCATGTCGGCAAGTAGAGACTCAGGCGGCCGATGCTCTAGTCTTACTTCTCGTTTTTGGTGAGTATTCATCCTCTGAGTAAATACGCTATTGTAGTGTTTTTAACTGAATAATCAAGCAACACGCTGAAGTAATGGAACTTTCTCTTTACTTAACACATCATACATCACTCTCGTATCACACATGCTCCGTCCGTACTGAGCTTACAGCACGTCATATCCTACACATTAAGTAGATACAACAGCTATTTACTGTAAATCTTAATATTTTATAATTTATAACATTCCTTTATTTATAGAATTCATATTTTTTTATAATTTTTTAAAAATTATTTTTTAAATGTAAAAGTTTTGCAAAAACCCAGGAAACAGCGAAAATCCGCGATATAGTTTTTCCATTAATATTTTTTGAAAACCCGCAATGCACTGAGTCTGCGAAAGGTAACCCAAAAAGTGGCGAGGGAACACTGTATATGTGGTACTGTTTAAAATAACACACTATATGCAAAGCATCTAAACTACTATTTTACCATGGTAATCTCAGATCAACAGACATCAGAAGTTTCACAGAATTTATTGCAGACATTTAATGGTAGATACATTTATCTGCCTTGTAAAAAGTCTGAGAAATCACATTTTAGGTTCTGTATTGTTAGGTTGAGACATTTTGATCACAATCCCAAATTAGAAAGTTCGGACTTATAGAAATGCATATAAAAACACAGTGTTCTTTTCATTTACTTGACATGTATTTCAATACAGCCAATATATATTGGATATGAGATACCTGAGATATTTTATGTTTTGTCTTGGATTTGTGTATTTCTTCCTTTACATTGTATATTATCATTAGACTGTTCAATGAATAAATTAAGGAAAAGGGTCCAAGCTTAAGCTGAAATGATCAATGGCTGATCTAACCACATGGGCAAGGGAGTACTTTGACAAACCTTTGTCCAGCACTACAACACAGAGTTCCATTCACAAATACCACTTAACTTTACTGTGCAAAAATGAAACCTAATGTTAACCATGTCCAGAAGCATGTCTGTGCATCTGGGTTGGACCACCACATAGTCGAAATGTGTACTGTGGTCAGATGAATCAGCATTCCAGATCTTTTTTGGGGGAAAAAAATACTAAAAAGACTGAATCAAAGACTATGGGGACCATCCAGACTGTTAGTAACATGTCCAAAAGCCAGGGTCTGTCACGGTATGGGGCTGTGCCATTGCCTTTGGTTAAGGTTATTTACACTCCTGTGATGGCAGCATTAATGCAGATAAGTAGACTGATATCTAAATCAACATATGCTGCCATTATCTTTACCAGGGACATCCATGCATTTTTTTAGCAAGACAACATAAAACCACATTACAAAGCCATGGCTACAGAAAAAGAGGGTATGGGTACTGACATGGCCTGCAGTCCTGACCTGTCCCCAATAAAGGAATGTGTGAAGGATTTTGAAACGCAAAAATGTTGCAACAATAAAAATGCAATGAGAATGACTGTTACACGTTACACTGTTACTCGTATTAGAAAGATATGTTTTTTGGTATGAGTTGTAGGCCTGAAATGCAGAAATGGATGTTTATTAACAAATAAAATCAAGGTGACCAGACAAAACATGTATAATCTCTGCAATTAAATAAAGTCACATAAGAAATGTAAGAAAAACTGTGTTGTTATACAGAGGGGAAAATAAGTGTTTGATACACTGCCGATTTTGCAAGTTTTCCCACCGACAAAGAATGGGGAGGTTAATTTTTATAATTTTTATCGTAGGTACACTTCAACTGTGAGGGACAGAATCAAAAAACAAAATCTAGGAAATCACAATGTACAAGTTGAAGTGTACCTATGCTGGAAAAATTACAGGTCTGTAATTTCTATATTTTATTTAATTAACATGCATTTGATTTGGTAGTAAGGCTCAGTTTTTCGGCATGGGTTTGAATCCGAGAAGAGCATGTCAGGGTAAAGAACCCTGTCATAGCTTGGAGCCCTGTCCAGACTGTACCTCTGTGTTAGGGGATCAGTTAGGGAATAATTCCCCTGCAAGCTTGGTAAGGGACTGGCAACCCGTAGAGATATGTTTACACTGGAGAGGCTCTGATCCCCTGCCACACTGACTATTAAAATATGGAGAAACATATACATATATAGACGTAAAACATGACATGAAAGAGCAACATATATTTTGTAGATGAGAACCCTGAGTCTGAGCCAGCCATCTGGTTGAGTCACTAGCTCACAGCGTTACTGCAGTGCTGTTCCCTCCCATCAAAGACAAATTGCTGATAGCTAATTAACCCCCAAGCAGCTTTTGGTGTATGAGTGTTGCCTTATAAACTCATATTTGTATTACTGTCTATGAAATTAAAACGCCGAAATGCACTAGGTTTTTGCTCCAAAACTCTACTTGTCACTCACAGTCCTTCAGTTCTCTCTCTCCATCTCTCTCTCACACACACACACACACACGCACACACACACACACACACACACACACAGAGACAATGGTTTACTGTAGATATTTTTAGCCACTGTGCTGTTTTACATAATGATCTCTGTGCTCCAGCAAAAGAGTTATCTTCTCCTCACCCACTGTTTGACACACACAGGTTGACATTGCACGAGCCGTCTAACATGGGAATAACAATCTATATTTTATTTGTTAATGAGCTTTCCAGAGCATCAGAAAATGGAAGTAATTAAGACAAGCCTGAGAAAACTAAAATGACATATCATCAGTGCCAGTCAGTCTGAAAGCAGGGAGAATTGTGTGAGCTTTGGCATTACGTAATCGAGTGTGGGAGTTTCCTTACACAGAGTATGAAAACAAAGACAGGAGCATTGCATTTTTCAAACTCTTTAGCTTAATAGGCAATGTTATCCTTTTATCCGAGAATTCTGATTGTGTAACTCGTTAGCAGACTTTTTAATCAGACCTATTTACTATTTGAGCTGAACAGCCGTAGCTCTGTGTTCTTGCACTCGAGTTGAGTTTAATTTGATCAACTCCTGGTTCAATGTTAGGGTTCTGGATAAAAATAGCCTTTTCTTGTTTCATGTATTCTATAATTGTTGTGAATTTCCTTAACCCTGAAAAGGTTTAACATGTGTATGCCAGTTTAGTTTTCCGGTGTGGTGGCATTAGAGATGCTGCGGTAGTGTTTCTGATGTATTTAGTGGTGTTTCTGATTCATCAACATATCATTAACATGCCAATTTCTTGTGAAAATACCCTTTATATTTACATTGAGACTATGGTAAGGCCTGCTTAATGTCCATTTCAGGCAACGTAATGCATACGTTAAAAGGCTAATGCCTGTATCTGTATAGACTCCACTGTGTGCTTTGTTTTGTTAAATATATCATGTCTTTTCTATATTAATTTTATTGGAGACACCTACACATAAGAGAACTACCTTGGATTCCTGGTGCTTGGCAAATAAAAGATTCGGATTTTAAATAGATATGACATGCACTATGATAAGGACGTCATGTCCTTCTGTCAAAGCCAATAGCAGGCTGCTTCTCTAACTGCTTATCAAATAATTTGGCTTATTTGTTAAGTACAAGGTGCCGGATCTGACTTGTATTTTGTTTCATCATGTTGCCAGTGAGTTTTTGCTTATCATGACAATATGTATGTTATTTGGCAATCTATCTAATCCAGAGAGACTTACAGAAGGCCTGGAAATAAACCAGAACATCCACCTTGGCCGCGTGCCGTACCGCAGATAAGTGCTACTAAAGGTTATGTCAAATGAGTGCACTAACACATGGTGTTATTATGACATACTATGTAATAAAGCATTTTATTACATTTAACAGATCTCAACATTCTTTAAATAGGCTATTGGGTATGAGTTGTTCCTTGTGTGCGTGTATAGCTATGCAGGTGTCCATCGTTTGACGTGTGCCTGACGTTCTGTGAAACAGGGTGTTCAGCGAAATTTGCATTGTTCAGAAATGTAGATACTTTGCACAGAATGTTTTATTTTGAACAATAATATTGGCTAAATGTGTAGATTTACAAGACAGATTTTCATTTCGTCCTGTAATTGTTAACTTACTGTAATTGTTAATGCTACGGGCGCTGATCAGATGACCGTTAAATGGCGCATACACGTATGCTGTATATATACACAGTATGATCTACCAAAGTCGAAGCGTTTTAAACATTTACGTTTTATACATTTTTCCAAAATCTTGGTTAGTGTGTACAGTGGTTAAAATAAGTATTTGGTACACTACCGATTTTGAAAGATTTCCCACCTACAAAGCATGAAAAGGTCTGCAATTTCTATCATAGGTACACTTCAAGTTTGAGAAACAGAATAGAGTTTAAACAATCCAGAAAGTAAGTAAGGCTCTCACAGACCTGTTAGTTTCTCTTTAAAAAGCCATTCCAACCTCTCATGCCCAAGACCAAAGAGCAGTCTAAGGGCACGAGAAACAAACGCTGACATGGATTAAAATCCTGTAGGTCCCCCTGTTCATGCCAGCAAATGTCCAGGCTCGTCTGAAGTTCACCTGTGAACATCTGGATGATCCAAAGGAGGCATAGGAGAAGGTCATGTGGGCAGATGATATCAAAATAGGGCTTTTGGGGCAATAGGGTACTTGCTGTGTTTGGAGGAAGAAGAAGGACAACCCCAGGAACTCCGTCCCAACCGTACAGCATGGTGGATGGAAACATCATATTTTGGGGGTGCTTTTCTGCAAAGGGGTCGGACGACTGCACCGTTTAGAAGAGAGGAAAGTACGTTAGGCACTAGGCATGATGGGTATGTCTCTTCATCCACCTCTCTTCTTACCCTCATCTGTCCATCACTTTGGAACAGGGTAAATCTGGACCTATCAGACCACATCCTTCTTCCATTGCTCCAAAGTATCTTTATGCTCCCTAGCAAATTGAGGCCATTTTTTGTTGGTTAGCCTCACCAACAAGTGGTATTCTTAAGGCTACACAGCTATTTAGTCCCAGTCTCTAGAGCTTCTGTTGCATTTCGCAACCTTTGCGAAAAGTCAACAACACAGCACTTGACGTCCTCTAACTTTATACTCATCTTGTATATTGTGTGTGTATGCGTGTGTGTATGCGTGTAAGTGTGCATGTGTAGTAGGACATGTTCTCATTAACCCAATTTGTGTGTATGTGTGTGTTTTTCCTATCCTACTGGAACAGCAGATGCTCCTGTGAACTGTAAATCTACTGAAGCCTGTTGGTCAGATAAGAATCATGATGCCTGACCCTAATTACCTATAAGTCAGTTCATTACCGTTAACAAGGGTTTGTTGCTGTGTGTGTGTGTGTGTGTGTGTGTGTGTGTGTGTGTGTGTGTGTGTGTACGTGCAGTAGGACACGGCCTCATTAACCCACTGTGTTTTGGCCCTTGAACATCAGACTGTGTTCCTCTATGTGTGTGTGTGTGTGTGTGTGTGTGTGTGTGTGTGTGTGTTCATGTGTGGATATCATCACACTGTTCTCCCATATGATTCAAACTGACAGCTAGAAAGCATGTAGAGTTTGTTGCTTGTCATCATTTAGGCTGAGAAATGCTTGACTGTCTGCAGCTCTTATAGGCCCAAACACAAAATATAAAGAACACACTGTCCAACAAGAGCACACCACTTGTTTACTGTTTTTCTTTCTCTTTTGTACTCATATCTCACTTTCTCTTTGCTTTCCTTTAAATTGCGTGCACTGTATGCAGCATGTCTGCTTGTGGATTGTATTTTATTTTTAGATGAACGAGAAAAAGAGAGAAAAAGAGAGAAAAAGAGGTGACAGGCGATTGCAGTAAGACAACACATGGGGGTGTTGCTATTAATTAATATTGTCGAATGAATAAATGAATGAATTAAACATTTTAGCTAATCAAATGATTAGATATCTTACTAAAATATAACACGTCCTTTTAAAATCTGCTTTGATGCTACAGACATATAGACACTCAGTAAAGCCCATGTACCCCTGGGTGTATATAGTGCAAACATATCTGTTTACAAAATATGTTAAAAGAATAAAGCTTATTGGTCAATGGTTTCAAAGACCTCTCATGCAAATCCATGGGCTTCATGGGAATTGAATGGAGTGTGGACAGGTGTATTTTAAAATAAAAAATAAAAATTTTTTTTTGGACAGTACATTTTTTTATTTGTCTTGCCCTGTCGTACGACTTCTGTTATTTTAATTGGTCAATCTTTCATAGGGGTATAGCCTCGTAACCAGATATTTAAGTGAATGTTTAAGTTATAGCTGACTTCTCCAAACTCCTCCAAATCCACGCTGGTAAATCTTACTATTTATGTACGATATTTACTGTTTGCAAGAATAAAATAACAAGATATGTTATGTAAAATGGTTTTGTATTATTCATTATAAATAACTGTAGATGAACAGGAGTTATATAAGAAACAAGCAATGGCTAGCCTGGAAGATTAAGTGATCATGTGATCAAATGTGCTTCTCCATTTTAAAAATGCAACTTACACTGGTATGATGGTTAGGGTTCCTTTATCTTGAGGGTCAGACTGCAGGTCACCACCGTTGCTTGTGGTAACCTCCCTCTGCATGGTTGCTAAGCAACCCCCTTCCTTTGTTCCAAAATGATTTAATTTATGGTTTATCAGTCCTCCCTCCTTCCCTGCTTTCTTCACCTCTTGATGTGGCTCTCTGTTTCTCTCTCCATCTTGTTTTCCCTCTGGTACCTGAGGATGAGGAAATTAATCTGTTAGAAAACTTTCACAGGCTTCTCATGTGGAGTTCCTCTGTGTGTGTGTGTGTGTGTGTGTGTGTGTGTGTGTGTGTGTGTGTGTGTGTGTGTGTGTGTGTGTACAGGCTTATACAGTATACACAATATATTCACTCATTGCCCACTTTATTTTGTAGACATGTTCAGCTGCTTGCTAGCGCAAATATATAATCAGTCAGTCACTAGGCACCAACTAAATGCATTTAGACATGGCATGCAGACATGGTCAAGTTTGCCTGCTGAAATTCAGACTGAGCATCAGAAAGAAAAATAGAGAAAGGTGATTTATGTGTCTTTGAGCATGGTGTGATTGTTGGTGTTAGATGGGCTGGTCTGAGTATTTCAGAAACTGTTGGTCTATTGGGATTTTCAAACATACCCATATCTAAGGTTTAGAGAAAAATATCCAAAAAGGGGAAAATATCCAGTGAGCAGCAGTTCTCTGTGTAAAAATACCTTGCTAATGCCAGAGGTCAGAGTAGAATGACCAGACTGGTTTCGGGCATAAAAAGGCAACAATAACTCAAATATCCACTTTATTGCTCCTCACACACCATTTACAACTAATTGCAACTTAACCCATTACACTCAGAATTCAAATAACATGCTTTGAAAAGAAAGTTACACTACCCTTGCAGGGAACAAAAATAAACATTATAAGTTTCTTCATTTTTTTCTCCATACTGTTGCCATACTGTGCACGAGCTTGGACTACTTTCAGATGTCCAAATCACTGTTAAAACAGTGGTCAAACAGTGATGCAGTGAATAAGTTACTGTCTACTGACCCAAAGGTTTAATCTTCAAATTCCACCACGTCAAGCCCTTTATATAGGTCCTTAATTTCTTGTACTGTACCCTATTAAATTGTATCAACTGTAAGTTGCTCTGGATAAATAATCTAAATGCCTTACATATACTCTCACCATTCACTTTATTTGGAATCACTGTGTTAAGACTGGTTTGTCTTAACTGCTCATGGCATGGGTTCCAAAAGCTGTAGCCTGTTAGATACACTCTCTCGAGATTAAGCTCCATATTGAAATTATGATATCACACAATTCCTACAGACGTTTCAGGTGCACTTTTCATTCTGTGAAACCACATCCCAAAGATGCGTTTTTAGGATTCAGATCTAAGATGATATTCCCATATCATATCATGTTGTACTATTATGCTGGAAGTAGCCATTGCAAAAGCAACTTTTGGCCAGACATAATCAAATAGACAGTAAAATTTAAGGGATGGTTGATTGTGATAAACAGCATGTGACGTAGTGTACTTGCAGGAAAGATTGGCTGGCACTAGAGATGCATTGGTCTACTGTTCTTTTACGCTTTTAAGTTGATGCTGAAAATACTGTGTTCACAAAGAAAGTAATGTATTATTAAATTATCAACCAAAATCCTGTGCAGATATAATTCAAGTCAGCTTCAGATCTTTTTCCAAACAGAAAATTTATAATAATCAAAGAAAACTGTTTACAGTTACTATTTTGTAAATGTTTGAGCATTCTGGCTGACTTATACCTGCCCGTACATGCAGGCATAGTTATTTTATTACAAATAACCAACGTGACCTTTGTGTTACAGTGGAAGGCAATAGCCTTTCCTTATATATTGGGAAAAACATTTTTTTACTTTATGGTCAAAAACATTATTTACTTTGTTACAAGGTATGATCACGTCATAGTCAGGCTTCTCACCAAATACATAAATAAATAAAAGGTCAGCACAGTGGCTTGGTGGGGTAGCACTGTTGCCTCTTAGCACGAAGGTCCTGGGTTTGACCATAGGTAGAGAGGGCTGGGTCTTTTCTGTGTGGAGTCTGCATGTCTTCCCTGTATCCATGTGGGTTTACTCCCGTTTCCTTGAACAGTCCAAAAAGATGTTGATTGATCGTTCTAAATTGACATGACCAATTTCACAGTCGTCTATTTCATTGTCTGATTGATCAAACACATGACAATGTAGAGAGCAAGCACACATTAACAATAACACACACTCTAGGAAAAACATAAACACGTGAAATGGAATAAAACCTTACTGCACACAACCAAGAGGTACTGATTTCACTTGAAGAATGTGGACTGTAACGTAGTTCCTACATATGAAAGTAATGCAAAGTAAAGCAATATTCATGAAAATCAATTAAATCAAATATACGTACAGTGCATCTGGAAATTATTCACAGCGCTTCACTTTTTCCACATTTTGTTACGTTACAGCCTTATTCCAAATTGTATTAAATTAATC
>JAUZSU010136680.1:0-15994 GCA_034780255.1 Parotocinclus maculicauda | reverse complement strand
GGATGACAAAAACATTGCCTTCCACTTCTTTTAACATCCATGCAAGGTTCCTCATATTCGTAGTCAGTCCTAGGCATGCCTGTGTGTATGTATTTCCATCACAATGGCCACACATTGTCTTAAAGAATATTAGAGGGCATCAGAGGACTTACTGTTGCCTCTGCCACACCAATTACAGTAATTCATTGTAGTCTAACTCCCCTGAGGTTGCACCAGTGCATTTCACAGCAGCATATTAAATCTCTTGAGGACTTGATTAACTTGAGACATCTTTCAGCAAACAGCTTGTTTCTCCAATTGTTCCCGACACACCAAAAATGCACGCTTGACCCCCATTGTTGGCGCTCTCCTGTTTAGCACAGACTTGCGAGTCTTGCTTCAATGCCCTTGTCATGGCAAATTTCACCCCACGTCATGAATGTTGGCGCGCTCCACAGTACCATCATGGCTGGAATATCTAGCAATTTGTATTGGCCTCAAAAGTTCAGATAGTTTTTTATAACAAAGGTTTCTTTATTTAAAATGTCTTTTAAAATGTGTATCTATATATTTTAGACTAGTGGTACTGTGCAGTGTGATTTTTTAAATGACTTTCAGTCATCAAATTTAATTGAAAGCTTTATGTGAAGTGTCTGCATTGCACTTAATATTATTGTATTTATTGTTGGCATTGTATGTGAATGTAAGGAAGTCCCTCAAAGTTGAAACCTTACAGATAATTTGTCTATAACGAAGAGGCAGACTACATTCTTCTGCACCTGGATTTTTGTTAGTGGATCAGCACAAAACTCATCATCATTATAAATCATTATGTTTACACTCTACTATTAGGTACACCTTGTTTTTACTGTCATTGTCCATATTAGTTCCACTTAACATGTAGTTCTGCAGTTTTAGACTGTAGTCCGTCTGTTTCTTAAAATACTTAGTCCTCTTTACTCTATAACAGGTGAGCTACTGTCTCTGACTTTACGTTTACAAGGTGGAGGAATATGCAGGATGTATTTTATACAGTGCACAGTAAATGAAGACAAGTGGTTAAAAACTCCTGCAGCACTGCTGTCTGATCCACTCATAACAGCAAAACACAAATGAACACACTACTACCACATTAGTGTCACTGCAGTGGTGAGAATGATCCACCACCAAAAGGGACTTGTGTACATGTGGTGGTCCTGCTTGGCACTGATAAAATGGACAAGGAGTTGTACCTAATGAAGTGATCTTAAGTGTATATATTTAATTAAATTATCTAATAGCTCTAATTCATACAGACTGATTTAGAATGATTCAGTTTCTAATATTTTTACTTTACATTGGGAATCCATCAACACACACAAATACATATTCAACAGAAACTGCTATCTGTCTTCTGCAGATGATGGGCATCAGATAATTTGAGAAGGAAAGTTTGAGTACAAGTTTGTTGAACTTTCAGATGCAAATTTGTGTCCTCGACCAATAGTGCTGCTGCTGTGGATGGGACAGGGCTTGGTAGTACTGCAGATCCAATATGGAGGAAATGCCAATTGTAGCTGTGTGTGTCAGCACAACATTTTATATAACATGTGCAGATTTCTCAAGCTGATAGTATGATGAAACCACAACTTTTTTCTGTTTCATAGCCCTCCTTCTCCTTCAGCAGAAAACTAGTAGCACTGCTCTCTAGAGCTTCTTTATTCTCACTACAATATTGCTAGCCAAGACTAGACTAACTGCATTAAAATGGACGGCTTCACCAATCTTCCAGCCCTGCCTTGGTCTCGCCTATTTGGCAGAACCACATGAACTGCAGTTGTCTAGTATGACCACGGCTTTACTCATTGCAAATGATCAAATTTACATTTCACAGCAGAAAGAGGCTAGAACTGATGATGGAAATGAAGTCATTCATGATTTGTTTGTGTATTCACATCCTAGAGATGTCAATTCAGTGAAGTACTTAAGTATTAAACTTCCCTTTATGTTGTATTGTATATTAAATTTACTATCAATATATATTTTTAGTCGATTATTGTAGACCTTACATTTAGATATTGACTTGCAGGCACAAATTTTTTCACCTACTCACTTTACACACCTGCTTAATCCACTTCAGGCTCTTGCTGGAGTGAGGACCTAAGGCCAGACTTTTCTGATTGCTTGTTTCGCGGATTTGCCGACGATCATATTTGAAGAATACCAAAAATATATAAATTATTTTTTTTGTATTTCTCGGATTTGCCGCAGCACCAATGGTTGAAATAAAAAAAAAAAAATCTTATTTTTTATCTTTTTCTTGTTGAGCCAACCGTTTTCTTCTGTTCATTTTATTTTTTTTCCAGATTCACTTTAATTTAATTGTAGATTAAATTAAATTTATTTTAAAATAAAAATGTATTTGTTTTTCTTCCTCCTTCCTTGTATTGATTCCACATATAGTCCTCAAGAAATTGAAAAGTGCTGAAAAATAAAGATTTTTTTTTTCCTCCCTCCTCAGTAGATTTTTAAGTAGGGACATCCCAGAAACAAGCAATAGAAAACGTCTGGCCTAACCATCAGCACAGGGTACAAGTCAGGAAACAACTTTAGACATGCCATCAGTCTATGTGCAAACACATATCTGGAACACCTCCTAATACGTGCAACAGACACGGGTAGAACTTCACACAGGTTGTGGCCTGGACTTGAGGCCTATGGAGCTCATTGTAAGCTCATTGGAAAATATATTTTATTTAGACCTTCAGATACTATTTACTTGGGTTGGGCAGCGGTCCAGTGGTTCAGGTGTGGCTGCACCTTCCAGACATTTCGAGAGAAGGGTGGCATATCCCCCAGAGTTGCAACATTGACCCCTGCTGGCCATGTGATAAACTGGCATCCCATCCAGCACACATTTATGCTTGCATTCCGAGGGATAGGTATTGGAATAGGTATTGGACCACCTTTGAAACGCTGACCTGCGCAGGGATGGTGGGAGAAAAAATGCTGTGAAAATGCTATTTATTTCTTATGCAAATGTAATTGTTACAATGCCTGTCTTTGGTTTCAGTCCCTGCTGAAAGGCAGTACATGTGAGAAGCTAAAAACATGACTCAGCTATTAAATATCTGTCCATGTAAGAATAGAATTTGCACAGTCGTTTTATGGAGTGTGCATATTCAGAGAGGTTGACATGGCAGTGTGACTGTAATTACTCAGTTTTTCCCCAAGGCCTGTGATACTGCATAGAAAAATGTTCTAAATAATAGATCAGCTGTTAGCAGTCAGGCACCCAAAAGCTGGCACTTGAAGCTCTGGAGTATTCGAGCCATCTGTCAGCATGCTAGATTCCTATATGTTGTTTCTCCAGGCCAAGAGATGCCTTTGCCTTTTCAAAAAGCAACTGTATTTACCTGTGACGAAGTGACTTGCCAGGGTTCGAGCAGGACTTAATCTCTGATGCATGACTGTGATTTACATCAGTTGTAAAACTTACCCTGAGGCTTACTCAAGGGGTAGCACAAACACTAAGGAATTGGGTCCTTTGCCTCCAAGCAATGTGAATCACCATGCTGGTTGTGTTTGAATGAAACAAAAGAGTGGATCTCAGTGGCGTGCAAAAGCGGCTTTGCATACTGAAAGTCAGTGTAACATAGAAGAAAGGTTCGATTGCATTTCTCTGTTGTTGATACAGTAGTGACCCTGTAGTTGCTTTCACCATTCCTCATGACACCTATAGCATCCTGAGCACCAGTCAGGGCAACCTCGCTCTCTAATTGCACGTAAATAAACAATAAACAAGTGACACCCTTTATAGAGGTCGTTGCATCTTTATTTTTTGTCAAATCCTTGACAGAACAAGAACCAATTAAAGTAAGAAAGGGGGACTCTTCTGTTTATTCACTTGCACCACCTAATGAGCCATTGAAGCAATTCCAGCTATAATACCGGCTCAGAGCTGTGGAATATAACAGCATGTTGCTTTATACCCAACAAATATATTTGTTGTCTTACAAGGGGCCATAGCAAGACCTGTTGCCTTTTTACTTTAGCAAAAAAAAGGAAACGGAAAGATCAGCTCTTTGTGTGGTGAGTATTAGCTCTTACCCTTCCAGTTTTGTACCTGTCAGGCGATGTGAAGGGAATTCTGGTAAACATGTTAAGACAAATGTGTTTCTTTATTGAAGTCTCTCCCCAAATGCCTTCATGTGGCACAGGTACATCTGTCAAATCTTTCAAACCTCTCTTGTGCCCCTGTTGTTACCATGTCAGAAAATTAAACAAGAACGCCTTGAAGCTCACCGTATCTTTTTTCCAGGGTCCTCCTCTGTAACTCAATCTTCAACCGAACAATTCTAATGCGACAGAAAAACAGTCAGATAGTAGAGATATCAACATGTGCAAACACACAGTCCCATGTAAAATGATAAGGGAAGGCGAAGCCAGATTTGTGTTTCTGTCGCCGATGTTATTTTGCGCCCGTCTTTAGAAATCTACCCTATTATGTATTTACAGAAATGTGATCTCGTGCTGAGATGCAGGCTTCTAGGCTGTGACTCTGAATACTGAGCATGTGTTTCAGAGAAATTTGGTATGCTGCTCAGGCGAAAGAGGGGGAATTGTGCAAGGAGACATGGCAAAGCTAATCCCAGAGTCTGGATATTAAACGGTTCGGAAGCGTCAAGTCAAATTGCTGTAAAAACAAGGCACATTTCCATCATTTTTCAGACCGACAGTAGATGTTTCCATAGGGCCTGTGCACAAGGCTAATTTACTCTTGTTCCTTGCATTTGGCTAAGGTCATCTATTTGCACCCGGGAGATATAAACATTGGCCACACAACTGTTTGCACTATAAAGTACAATAAATGTAGTCCATATATGTTCCTAATGGCAGTTTGGCTGTTTTTGGCTGGCTGTGCATGCCTCGTAGATAGACATTTAGCCCTGAGCTCCCAGCTTGTTAACAATAATGCAATAGAGGGCAACACCTGGCTAGCCAGGGTGCTTAGAGGAGAAAAAAAACAGGCTGAAAATAGAATAAAACTTTTTTTCAGTAAATGTATGTTTTACAGATAAACAGATAAAACTAACATATTGTAACCATGCTTATTTATATACTTATTGTGCTATTCTGCTGTCACATAGTGGCTAGTTTAGCACAAAAGAATAGCCATCTAACTGTGATAATTTATAATAAAAAACATTGTGTTGCTGCATGCAAACACTAATATATAATTTATATATTCACATTTCTTTAGTTGTCCAAATAAGCCCCCTTATAAATACACCAATTACCTGTCAAATGTTAACCTAAGTTAGATAAATATAGTTAGTTTCTTAAAAATGTACATCGTTTTTGTCTAGTAACGTAGCTCGTGATATATTTAGTATAAATTAATTTGGATTTGTAGACACAGCGTTACACAGAAAGGAAAAATAAAAGATCAACAGATGAAATCCCATTCTCAATACATGCTAAAGTGTATTAGGCAAATAGGGAGAATTCACTGAAGCTTAAGCTTCTGTATTCAGCATTTCTTGCCCCTAGGTATGGGTCAGGGGCTGGTTCCTGGAGAGAGGACTACAACCGGGTGCAGGCTCCCTGCTGGGCTCCTGTTCTCAAGCTCAGAACTCTGTTCCCAAGACCCCCACCCACCCAAAGCCATGTCTTTGCGTCTTTTTTGCCTTGAGCAGCATGGGGTTTGGCCGCAGTGGGCAGCTAATTGAGTATGGTTCTCCTCTGTAAAGGCCAGCACAACATGCTTTTGCAGCTGACTGGGCAGGAATGAGCAGTTAGGAATAAAGCCGCTGGGTCATCCTTCGTGTCTGCATTCAGATGAGCTGAATTTAGTTTGAAACTCACTTTATCACAGAGCTCCTCCCTGCTGCCGATGTGAATGGAGTAAATGGGGTTTAGAAAGGTTAGTGCAGTTTTTAGTAGTTTTTTTTCCTCACAGGAGACACTTTGAGATTAAAATATTGGAAATACAAAGGATAAGTTGAAATAACCAGCAAAGAGTTTCACTAAAGAGGAACCCGCAGAGTCCATGCGGAAAAATTACTTTTCCGGCTTTACCTGAATTTTCTCCGTCTCTAGAGATTGGAGCTCTTTAGAACTGAAGTGCAGTTCACCAAGCAGGGCTGTAACAGCAGTCCACGCATCTGATGGCATTCCCGCAGCTGTTACATGATCACCTTTTGTATCTTTATTTTTCAGTCTCTTTTGAGGTTACCATGGCAATAGCAAAACGACAATCAGCCATCTGTGCATTTCATCATTACATCTATCTTCAGGTCCTGTGAGGGTATGCAAGCTATGTCATGCATGTAAATCAGATAAGAAGAGGCAGCACCATGGCTGCAACATTTACCACAACCCTGTAGTAATTACCTGCTAATTGTGGTGTCAGTCATATCAGCTCTCTAACAGCTTATTTTTTTATTCATCTAAATGCATGGTTGTACAAAACTGACTTCATACAGTCCAAGTGACCATCTGCTGTTCCTAGCCAGAATTACCCATTTATTTCTGCAAATATTTACATTTTCCTTTGTTTGATAGAAGTCATAAATGTGAGTAAAATTGGTTCCAAATAGTGTAGAAATTGATATTGCACTGCACATGTAAATACTCAAGCCAATAGACATTAGACATGCTCATGTCTATAAAGTACTACATGCGCCTAATTTCTGTTCAATGATTTAAATATCTGGCAGTATTTGACAATTCCTAAACTCTAGCGGTCGCTCACCTGGCTGCCACCGCAGTTGAAACTAGTGTAAATTGGTAAACTTAAAGAAAGCATTCTCAGCATTTTCCTTTATGTAGCAATTTCTCTCAAAGGCCTATACCTGCCACAGCTTTTCTCCCAAAATATCTGTTTCGTTCTCATGTGTTATAGTTGTAACAGTTTGATAAATGTGAAAGTTATTCTGTTTTTTCCTAGGATTGCTCAGCTTCAAACTAGCCTTTCTGCATCATTCCCCCATGTCGCTCTTTTCCCTTCTCTCCTAATGGCGAGAAACTGTGCTTGCCTAGTGAGGAGAGCTGAAGTACGAAGTACTGAAATCAGACCCCAGGCTTTGAATTAGTCTCAGGAGAAGCAGTTTTTCGTGCATGCTTCACTGTGTGTAGCATCTGGCACCCAAGAAGTGTACTTTTAAAAGAGTCACTTTCGTCATCATTTGTGTAGACAAACACTGTTAAGTTGGTGTATGTTGGTCCTCGTTCTAGCTGCAGGGGCTCCAGCAGTAGATGGCTTTTAATGATCTGTCTAGATGGTGACAGTCTTTTGATTAATTCTCCACCAAATTTTACAACTCAGTGGTTTGATCGGGTATGTGTGGCATGTCTATGTTTGTCAGGTGTTGTCAGAATTGGAATAGGTTGTTATTTTTTAAAGCTTTAAATCGATACGCTGTAGTTATAGCCAATGTAACTTTCTCCTGTCACTGGTTTTATGTTTTTTTTTCAGATCTTTTCTTACCCACAGTACAGACCTCTCGTTATTCATATTTAACACACTTGTAATTTACCTTAAAAACATTAAATGCAGCAGATTTAAAGTAGCTTTGTAACTCTAGTGAGGAAACCTAGTGATTGGTCCAGACGCAAGTGCCGTGTGCAGTGACAGTCGTGTGGTTGAGTTGTGTTGAGTGAAATTAACATAGCTTATGTCACTTCCACATAAGCAGAAAAGATCCGGGACAAGGACCACGCTATCTACTTGAATGTTTTCTTACTAGTAGTAAACCATGTAACAAATATTGTGCCTAATTTAGTCCAACTTATTACTATGTCTATTATATGTATGTTATTGTTACTAGGTCACCTCAGCCCATACATATATACAAACAACCATCAGTACTCATTCTACTTTCACAAGCACATTAATACAAACCGAAAATGGGCACACATTGTAAACTAGGACATACTGGTTATGGAATCAGATTAGGAGCCATGCTGTATAACTATCCATGACTATACCAATATTAAGCTGCTATAGAGAAAAGTGTGAACGTACTATTGAGGGGATATCTACTGGGATATGCCAAACCAGCTAAGTTACCTCTGAATGCTTGACCCCACTGCTCATCAATTATTTATATACACAGATCAATCCTGCACTGATATTGATGGGTTTATATTAGCCAATGCTTAACTAACGCTGCCTTCTAAAGCAACACGGTTTTCCACGGAGAGTGACTCCAGACCACTTTAATGGGTCTTTGACGCCTGTGGATATTGAACAGAAAAGAGGAGCTGCTGATATTTTTTTTCTTGCTGCATTGCTATGTGGAGGTAGGAGGCAATCAGGAATACAAAGAGCTGAGGTTTCTCAACAAACTTGATGGCTTTCATTAATGCTGTTCTTCTTCTCAACTATTTTTAAACTGGTTCTGAAACTTTGACATGTGCTGTGTTTTTTCTGAGCTGTCTCTTATTGTATAGCAGCTGTATGCCACATTTGTTGTCTCATAATTATGAAACACTTTGATATCTTACAAACTGTCAGCTCGGTTAATTAGGAGGAAATTGCATTACATCTCAAGAGAATTGTTCCCCATCTCTGTATTAAGTAGGTTTAGCAAACAGGGGGGAGTGGAGGAAATGTGGTAAAGCCTTTTGGGGATATTGTAAAAGTTAAATTCAGGCAGTTCTTATCCCGGTAGCAAAACAGGCTTCTGCTTCTGCCTTGACTTTGTCTAAAGCAAATCGATTGGGCCTTCCTTCCTTTTTTACGTGCCTTTGAACTCTGTCAGACCTATTCCTGCTGATTCTATGTTTCTTATTGTCTCAAAGACCCAGCATGCTTTTAGCATTTGTGCCTTTCAATGAAAATACAGCTATTTGACGCTGCATCAGCTGGTCCTGTGTGCTGTCTGCTATTTTAAGGGACCCAAAGGCCTTTGTTAAGAATGTGAGGATTGTACAAACTGAATCACTCACATTTCAATTTATATTACTAGCCTATATAATTTCCTGTATGTGAGGCTATATATTTTTAATAATTATCCTTGTTAATTGCAGCCATATTTACTAAGAAATTATGAGGTAATAGTATAGTTTCATTTGCTGATTCTTGGTGATAAATGTATATACTGTAGCATATGTGTTGATTTAATCAGTCTCAGATCTAGCAAAATATCAGTGGGTAGTATAGTTCCAGAGACATTTTTACGTTCAAAGGAATTGAAATGCACTAGCCTTCTGGTACAGGATGAAGCAGCAGGATATCCTCCATAGCTTTCATTCTGTTTTGATGCCTTGTGCTATCAGGGTCATCTTCAGCTTGGCTCGGATTGGCATCAGGCTCTGAATAATCAAGAGCGTAGGATTGTGCGAACATGACTCTTTATGGATCCATCTGTCACTAGCCTCTGACAAATCATCCAGTCATGTGTCTGGAATAAAGGATAAGAAAAAATAACTGGGTTTCTTTTTGCCTGGAACTCCTGCTGTAAAGACCGAAGCACATGACATAGCATGTTCTCTTGTCTACTTTCCTGTTAGCAAAATATGAATGAACGTTTTACGAATAATAAATGATAAATTATAACCTTTGCAAGATTCCATTTAGTGATCTGCCATGTAAAGTTTGACAGTATTCAATTTAAATTGTTACAACAACTGAATAGTTGACACATTATTTAATTAATGTAATAATATAAGTTGTAATATATAATATACCCTTTTTTTCTGGTAAGAAAATAACATCCTTCCAAAGTGGACTTGATTAAACTTCTGTTGAAAGTATTGTCTATTAGGATTGCAATTATTATTTAGAATTATTTTATCATTTTTTCTTTCATCTTTTTAGGGGGAAAGTCATATTTGGCATATGTCAGTCCTACTTTCTCTAACGTACTTTTTTTATATGTTATGTCACTTTCAAATTGATCATACAAAAATTGTATGATATGTAATGTTTATACAAAATAATAATTTTTGATGAGGGATATTTTCCCTTAGACAAATTGTACTTCAATTAAATGTTTTTCATTTGTTTAGAGTAAAATTAAGAAAATTCAATCAAAGGTAAATTTCTTATATCCCTTTCCATCTATTCCCCCATCTTTACCAGGGTTGGCTATTACTTGTTAATGGGGACTGTGTTCCCCACATGTACTTCCGCTTTTGTGTGAGTACGTTTGTAGTTATTTAATCTAGTTACTGGCTAGCATACACTGCACCTGTCAAAGTTGAGTCCATTAAAAATGACATGCTTCAGCAAACTAGAAAATGACTGTGTCCCTAGGTAAATATTACATCGCATCAATCATCCACAGTTTCCAAAGGGTCTTGCCAGGTTAGCTTTGTGCGAGCAGACTAATATGCAGTATGACACAGTATGATGATCTCTGTGCTAAATTCAAACTTTTTGGAATTAAATGCTTGCCGTGTGAAGATAGCGACCTGCGAATGTGATTTAATACATGCAATAATTAGATAGTAGCAGCTGTCAGATCCTGTACTTGTGGCGTTAAACCCCTGTTGCAGCTTAAATTGAGGGTTAGCTTTTTATGAAAGCAAAATGACGCACCTGAACATTATCCATTCTTATATGACATGGATAGTTTTGCTGCCATATCCTTTTGTCAACCTTTAGTTTACTGGATTGAATGTTTATTTTATTTAGTGATATCACTGATTGTGAACTTATTGCTACATATAACATTGTTCTATAAATTCAACAAGTCAGTTTACTGATCCACTATTTATTTTTTTTTATATTTTATATATATATATATATAGCCATGTCCCTGCAATGGCTTTACAACGAATCAGCCTGTCTTCGGTGACACTTTGCATTCAATTTTTGTGTGTCTGCTAAAATAATGCTATTAAAAATGAGCAGTTCTTTCATAATAGGATATTTCCTTTTGAAATTAATTTATTCTGGAGGAACAGGTATTGAGACTTTATAAAGCAGTAAATAAGTTAGCAGATCAGCACAACGCTGGCTGCTCCCAACTGCTATAAAGGCATGATGGCTAAACTCTCTAATGTCTCTTTCTAATGTTTCATAACGTCTGTGATGTGACAGCAAGATGTGAAAACAAAAGTTGCCTGGTCTGCAAGTTTGGCCCAGCAGACAGCACTTCATTATACCAGTGAATTGGTTAGTACTGGTATTTTAACATAACTGATAATGACAGATTGCCAGTGGTGCAGCTAGCCAAGGCTTTATATAAGGCTACAGCTGCCTTGACTAATGCATGCATTCGTGGTGCATATTCATATGCAACAGGCAACAGCGTTGTGCTTGTGAGAAATACTGCAGCCCAGCGGTTTGCAAGGAGTCGATTTTCGGCTATCCCTGACATAATGCTGATCACAGTCTTTCACACTAGCTCTGAAGTCCTTCATTTTTTATGAGAAAGCGAGAAAATCATGCTCTTAGTTTTCCCTCTTAAGTTACCCATGTTATTACTTTCATAGCCTATTTTTTATTGTTTTACCAGGTAACACGCATCTGACTGCAAACAGTGTATGGTCTCTTCTAAGTAAGAACAATGCTCTATTCAGAATAAGGGACTGGAATCTGATCCGTATCCTGATACGTGAGACAGATGTGTATTTCTCGTGATACGTTGTGAGAAACAATCATAATGACGTAATCTGACACCTATTTGAACTAGGACAGTGAAAAATACAGAACTGATGTACTGTCTGCGTCTGTGGGTTATGTCTATGTATTATGTTAATGCATTGTCACAGACAGCCATATAAGGATATAACGCACTAAATATGTTCAATATCATTTAAAGTTTTATAGCATGTAATTGTGTATTTTAGTTTTTGTGTGGTTTGTGTGATCTTAACATCTTGTGGGTAATATGTTAGATTTACTACAAACTCTGTTCCACATAATAATTGTCTTAAACTGTTTCCTTTTCAGTTCAAATGCTCAGTACAAGCAGTAGAGTATTATGGGATTGTTGAGGCATTGTGTAAACCCAGTGGAATGACATTTGAGATTCAGCCACAGGCAGCAGAGTGACTCTAATGAGCACCTGTTAGGAATTACATGTGGTTAGGATTCGTCTTTGGTTTGGTACATATTAACAAAGACAAGTTGAAAAAAGTGTGCAAACTGGGACATGTATGTAATATATACACGTATCTAGGTAATCTAGATAATTCTAGCAACATGGGTGTAGCCTGACTAAAGAAATCACAGGTTGGGCTTTGCAGTAATTGTAATTCTTGTTCTTTCTCCTTTTCTATTTTGTTCCTCTTGCTTTTAATCCTTCCTTAGAGGGCTCCTACTCGAATCACTCACGCCTGAGGACGCCACCACTCCCACTCTCGCACTCTCACTCTCCCAGTCAGCACCATGGGACCTCTATGGGCTCTCTGAGCAGGAGTAACTACACGCCTCGCAGTAACGCTAGTCCGGCACCCACCGATAGTACGGCAGCACCGGAGGGGCCCTCCAGTGCCCAAGATTCTGGCAGTGCCCAGGACAACTGGCTGCTCAACAGTAATATCCCTCTAGAGACCAGGTAGGAATAAAGATTGACTGTGCATTTTCATTACAAACTTGCATGAGGCATCTAAGCCGTATCGTTTTTGTCACTGATGGGATTTAAAAAGACATTTATTGTAATTATATAAACTAATTATCAACTTTAGTTTTTTTAGTACATTTTGAACCAGCAATACAGCTTGTGCAGTGAGGCATTGCAAATTGGCCATCATGCGAAAGGTTATTTGGTGCACTTCTACCTAATGAGGTCCATGTGGAACAATGTCACACCAGGTCACCTTTAAAAAGCCCTTAATTCAAAGCATGGGTCACTCCTGTAAAAAGCTGCAATTAGTCAGTTTCCTGTGCATTCCATTATTAAAAATAAAATAGAACTATTGGCATATAACAGGGTGGCATGTCATGGGCCATCGCTGCCATATTGCACATGGAGAGACTAAGTGGCTGTGTGCCAAAGGTCTTGAGGATTGGTTACATGGGGCTGTTTAATGACCATAGATATTGTTGCATTTGTTTATATAATGAAGTATGGAAATGAAGTCCATCAGTGAATGCTTTTTTGTTATATCAGTTTATATTCCTTATATGAATGCAACAAGAAATATAGTGTGAAGCTCAGAAGCTCAAAATGGAATCCTCCTTCATTAATTTGTTTGCAACTAATCAGTGCTGTTGGCCAACTAAAGAGACAAAAAAGTGGCAATTACCACACCTTATCATATTAATGATGCTCCAAACCCATTATTCGGCTGTACAGTCTATATTTCCCACATACGCTATATAGACATAGACAGACATTTGTGCTTCCCAAAAAATTACATCCAATGCATGAGTATTAGTATGTATTATTGTTATTTTAAAAGGACTTTCCAATTGCTTTTGAAACATGACTAAGAGGTCGGTTTCTGATGTTAGACAATAAGCCCTGGCTAACTCTTGGCTAATCCCTGGCATTCCAGTGCATTTCAAGGAGTCTGATGAACTTAAGGTCAAGGCCCTGTGTAAGCTAGCCAAGTTCTCAAGCAAAGATGTCAAACCAATCCTCTATGAATCTTATTTAAGGACAGCAGGACAAAAAGATGATGAACTGATCTGTTGGAAGTGGAAACCTACAAATGTGTCATATTGAGAGAAACTAGAGTATTCAGTTCAACACTTTCTAATGCCACTTTTTGTCTGTGGAGAATCCAGAAAAGCGTTTATATTTGTTTAACAAAATTATAAATAGTATGGCTATTTAAGCTGTCTATATTCTTACTTTTTGAAAGTTATAGTCCAGAGTTAGCTGGTACAGGCTGACAAACAGTTTTTACCACTAAACATTGTATATATACTGCTCACAAACATTATGAGATATTTCAAAAAGAAATATTCCATAATTATATAGCCCCTATTTTTGTGAGCAGTGTACTTAGGAGCTGATATGAAAATATTCAATGGCCATTGGGAAGTTGGCTGAAGTAGATTAAGGTCTCAAACTTGAACCAAGACACAGCTAAACCAGTAACTGCACTAAAACATTTTGCAATGCCAGTTTCCAAAGCCAATAATATCTATACTGCTCACAAAAATTAGGGTATACATAAAAAATGTATATTCCATAATGAAATATCCCCTAAAATTTGTGATCAGTGTATATCACAAGAAGAATGGCAATTGTCTAGTAATAATGTGACTTTATGTGTCACTGCACAAAGCTCTACATGATACAGGATTTATATAGAGGTATAACTATCTATAAGTATATTTCTGATGCAGATATTTATAATCTGCAGTCATACAAGGTGACTATTCACACAGCATTGTTTTGTGCATTTTTAATTTAAATAAATGTCTTTGCAAGATTAAATTTAGTAATATGCCAATCTCAAATTTACTGCTCTTTGATAATGATGTATTTACACTATCGCTGCGTAATAAGTCACAAAAAGTCATTTTTCCATATCCACTTCTGGTTTTGTTTCTTTATATGAAAATGTATGTGCCATTGCAATGGACTCCTGCTCAAATGGCCACTCAACAATTGAGACCACCAACTCAGTGAAACAAGAGAAAAGCTGTTTTCTTCTCCTTGCCTCAAATGGCATGTTCTGAAGTATTGTACAAGTAACTGTGGGTAACCATCATTGTGTGTTTAGGTAATTGCATTTAGAAAACTGTAGGGCAGGGTATCTGTTTTTCTCATAAGCCTCGGGTCCTTATTTATTGGGTCCTTATTATTTATCTCTGATCAGTGTTTGCTCAGGCTTGCTGCTTTAGGTGGCTCTCATATGAAACCGATCAGTCAAGTGCGTTGAATGCTGATGACTGTCTGAATCATTGGGGTTGTTGTTCATGCATGACGGAAGAGAGGTCAGGGCTATCAGACCAGGGCTGATGAGAACTGATACATGTTGGTGTTCGAATTACCTCCCGCCACTCTAGTGAACTCATCATTTTCATCGGCACCATCTGTTTATTTAAACTCCTTGTAAAACAGGATACTTAAAATTATTTATTCCTTGTGAAATTAGCTTGAATGGAGTGTTATAGAGATAGTTGTTTCCAGAAGTCTCAAAAATCATAATAAGCAGCGTTGTCTGAGCGAAAATGAAGGCATTAATATGAGCCATGTCTTAGTGCTTCCCGATCACAGGATCACAGGGTAATTAGTGCTCTCCTGCAAGCATGTTCATTTGCCATGTGATGTTCCATAAGTTACAGATAAAAAAAAAATAAATGAAAAATCATGTTACTCATGATAAGTTGCATTTTAATTTGGCACTTGGGGTTGCCAAAATTATTGACAAAAATTACCCTTAAAATTTTATTTTTAAAAGTCTTACATTGTAGCAGTTTGTTCTTGTTAATAAGTTGTTAATTGTTGCTTGGTAATGATGTCAATGGG
The DNA here is from genome assembly GCA_034780255.1 of Parotocinclus maculicauda. Classification (NCBI taxonomy): domain Eukaryota; kingdom Metazoa; phylum Chordata; class Actinopteri; order Siluriformes; family Loricariidae; genus Parotocinclus; species Parotocinclus maculicauda. The sequence continues at coordinate 650 of JAUZSU010136680.1, read as the reverse complement.
AATGACATTGAAAGGAAATGTAAATGTAAGGAAAACGGGTCTTCATTATTTACTTAAAACTGGGGCTAAATTTGGCTAAACTGGGGCTAAACTGAGCTAAATTAAAATTGTAGAGCATAAACAACATGTGTTCTTCAACATTATTATTATAATAATAAACATTATTATAAGTTTGTTATAATCTTCATATTCTTATTTGAGTGATATGGTAATGCCAATAAAATATGCTCACACAATATTAGGATATTGTTGACAAAACATGTTGCACACCTCTAATTGGCACTAAATAATTTTATAGCCATCCAAGGTGATGATATAAGCAGAATTTAATAATTTAATAAACAAAACAATAGTCTTGTCACATACTGTAATCTTGTTACATTAGCCTCCTGTATTTCATATATATATATATATATATTAAACACGTGGCTAATGTAACAAGGGTAACATAGGTAACATAGGTTGAAGGTAACATAGGTTGTAGGTTCATAGGTTTTTTATATATATATATATATTTATATATATATATCGTGTCACATACTGTAATCTTGTTACATTAGCCTCCTGTGATTCATATATATATATACAGTGCATCCGGAAAGTATTCACAGCGCTTCACTTTTTCCACATTTTGTTACGTTACAGCCTTA
>JAUZSU010136669.1:0-15994 GCA_034780255.1 Parotocinclus maculicauda | reverse complement strand
AATTTGGAATAAGGCTGTAACGTAACAAAATGTGGAAAAAGTGAAGCGCTGTGAATACTTTCCGGATGCACTGTAACCCCTTAATTAAAATACATTCCCCCTGCTGTGTTTGTCAGTGTTCTGTTTCTAGGTTAAACGACTTTTCTTGTTGATTTTTTCTTGTTGAGATCTGGCTGATCTACCATGTTGTTTGTAATATTACTTATAAATGCATTTCTCGTTATGACTTGTGTTTTTTAGTGATATCTCTGATGTATTTACGTAGCCTTAGTGCACTGTTTTCTTGTGTAAATACTCTTTATACTGTATTTAAAATTAAAGTAGCATTAAAGCTTTTGTGGCTATATTAATATCTGCTCAAACACCATTTAAATCAACTTCCTGGTAAATGGCACAAATCTATAACTAAAAGGGATCAGTCAAATCAAAATATTCAGTGAGCAGCAGTTCTCTGCCAGAGGTCAGAGGAGAATGGCCAGGCTGGCTGGAGCTGATAGAAAGGTAACAGTAACTCAAATAACCACTTGTTACAACCGAAATATGCAGAAGATAATATCTACACAGCTAAGAACAAGCAACTCAGGCCACAAAACATTGGAAAAACGTTGCCTTGGCTCAGGTTTGTGCTGTAACATTCGGATGGTAGGGTCAGAATTTGATGTAAAACATACTAGCATGAATCCATCCTGCCTTGCATCAGAGGTCCAGGCTGCTGCTGGTGGTATAATGGTATTATTGCTGACCAGGTTAAAGGGTTAAGACCACAGTGACCAGCAGGATGATGCACCATGCCACAAAGCTCAAATCATTTCAAAATGGTTTCTTAAGCACAACAGTGAGTTCTCTGTACTTAATTGGCCTCCATAGTTATCAGATCGTAATCCAATGGAGCACTTTTGGGATGTAGTGGAAAGAAAGATTCATATCATGAAGTTGATAAATCTGTAGCAACTACTGTAGGTGTTGCCATCATGTGAATATGGAGCAAAACCTCAGAGGGATGTTCCAAGCACCTTGTTGAATCTATGCCACAAGGAATTAAGGAAGTTCTGAGGGCAAAGTGTTGCTAATGAAGTGGTTGGTGAATGTAGTTAGGCTGTGGAAAGAGTAAATTGTCAAAATTATGTAAGCCAAACATGGCACAGAACAGGGCATAATGCTGACACAAAAACTGTCAGCAAGTACATTTGCAGTTTAGCTTGTAGCTAAAGATGCCACAGCGTCTGGATGCTGGACCTTGATTAAATGTGCATGTCTGACAAATTTTGACGTTACTTTAAAGGAAATCATTAAGCCTTTGTGGTTATACAAGGATTTCCTCAAAGCGACAAGCTACGATCAGTACAACATGCATACGCTTATAAAGGAAGTGGTCTGTACAGACGTACGCAGTTGTTTGTGCAGCAAACCTATAGGAATGGCAAAGTAAACTAACCGTATGGACTTTATATAATCTGGAAATGTAGAGGTATGAGAGCTAACACTGACTCACTGGAACAAGTCTGGAGGTAATTAGAGTTTTTAATCTTGTGAAACTGTCTTAATAGTTGCCTTGTTCAGGCTTACATTAGATAAATTAGTCTATGTTAGTTTCATGTTAATAAAACATTTATTACTTAACTACCTTAATTGTGCAACCTGTAATCTTCTCTAGTGAAGTCATTATCACTGTCAGTATGTTGGCTTCATGGTTTATTTGCCTTTAGGCTAACTTCAGTAAGATAAACTACAGTACAGTGCAGTAGTAGATTATCTTCTTGGGCCAATCCCAATTTGAGCAAGCCTAGCTTAACAATGAAAATGAAAATTTCCATAAACATTGAAGTAGCACATAAAGAAATCTTGGACCAAGACTTAAAATGGGACCCATTTTCCTAAATGTAAGAATAAAACAAATTTATTTAGTCAAACAGGTTGTAACAATAGTTCAAATAACAGAAATTAAATAACAACCGATAAATAAAATATTTAATAAAATAGCGTCGACAAATCTGCATTGTTTCGTTCGATACATCCAATTGTTTTGTCCGAGTCACACAGATGTAAAACCCCTAGCATTATACTTAACAAAGTGATACCTAAACCCTCATCCCAAAATGCATACAGTCATAACATTACAAACCCAGTGGAAGTGCTACAGTTGCTTTAAACCACTGAGATATTGTTCTATGTCATATTTCTCTTTGTGCTATTTAAATATTGTCAGTTTATTCATACATAAATTCTGCCCTCCATTTATTTTTAAGAAAATCTTTTGTAACCCTATCGTACCAAGTATGTTAGGAGTGGGCTGATTCCTCCTGTGGCAAACCATAACAAAGTAGGCATGTTTTCCAGGGACTTGACCAGTGTACTCTGGCTAGCAGAGCTATCTGCTTAGACGTCCATGACCCATCGTGCTGCAGGTGTAAGACTTTTTTTAAACAGTTTTTAAACTTTCTACACCCGCAGATGTAGCCTAAATTTTTGCCACTAACGATAGGTTGTAAAGCTGAGGCATTGCACTGTCCAACAACGAACTAACGAAAACATATTAAACTGAAATGCAGAAATGTTGAGATTATGTTAAATTGAAACAGGGGAATACTATGATTGTGTTTTATTTACAGTGAAGAAGTGAACAATGTAATTTTGCCAAACAAATACCCAGAAATGGGTTGCAGGTCTTTCGTCTTCACTTGCAAAATCGGCGATGGGCCTGAGTTCCTAATGATTAAGTGATATATATTTGTGTAGATCTCAAAATAGATGTCAATCAAAACATGATTTAGCCTTTCAACTGATCCTTCAATCATAATGCGGAAGCCCAGTGTCCAGACCCGCCCACAGCGCCATTCATCACCAGAGATACTGAGCATCTGGAGGTGGGACAAAATCGTGGCATTTATCCAATCACTGTCGAGTTTCGAGGCAATGAAAAAAAAAACCTGTTCCATGCAGTCCCATTGCAGTAAGTGGATGCTCAGCTTCTACAGGCAAATGCATTGACCAGAGACCATATAAGAAAACAATTTATTAAATGTATGGCATTGACCAACAGGAATGTGTGAGAAATTAACCAAATCAAGTCAGTCGAGTATGAGATGAACATTTGAGGTCACTGAAATGTTAACACAACTGGACATATTTGACCATTTAATTTTTTACATTTCAGAGGAAGCTGAGCTTCCCTTGCAGTCTCGACTGATATTTTCATATCACAATGGAGTGAGTGAGAGGTGTAGTCTATAATATAATATCCATCAGAAGCCTGTCATTACCATTGTCACTGGCCTGCCTTTGCTAATGTCCTTTAGCCTGCAACGATAATTCAGTTTTATAAATCACTTTCATTCTACCATTATTACTACCTGTTATCATCCATTATATCTGCAGCTCTCTGTTCAAGTGTGCTGTCCTCTGTAATTTGAAGTCATTTATATCTGTGTGTGGTATGCTTAAGGTGTGGTATCAAGATGTAAACAAGAAACATACAATGTGCATTCCTTTCTGGTGGCAGCTGCCATACTAGTATCCACATAAGGATAAAGGATGCTATCTCTATTCAGGGTTTTAAGCTAAAAGAACCTGTGCTGTTAAGTGTTGTGCTGCATCCATAGGTGTCATATGAACTAATCCTAACCGCTTTGCACATATAACCCCTGGCAAAAAATGATAGAATCGCTACTTTTAAAGGAAGATCTTTTCGTTTCATTTTGCAGAAAAATGTTAATCATAGGCAAAACTTTTTTTTTTCTAAATTCCTGTCAACAATTCCTGTCAAAAATCTGTCATTAAGAAAACAATAAAAAAGAGATACATATAATTGCTGTAGTCAGTCACAATTGTGTTTTTAGATCAAGTAAAGGGAAAAAATCACTAAATTCTAAGGAAAATATTATGGAATCATGAAAATGCACCATTAGTACTTAAGTACTTAAGTCTTTGGACTTAACTAATGACAAACAGCATTCCTCATCTATCCGTCTCCAGCTGTCTGTTATTGCTGTTCCCAGATCAGCTTTGCAGGTTGAAACCTTGTCATTGACCATTTTCTTCAATTTCCACCAGAGATTTTTAACTGGATTGAAATCTGGACTATATGCAGGCCATATCATTTATATTATATGTCTTTCTTGAAGGAAAGGTTCCACGTCCTTTGCCATATGGCAAGATGCATTATCATCTTGAAAAATGAAGTCATCATCAATAAACATCATTTCAGCTGATGGAATAAGAAAAGAGTCCAAACTTTCAATGTAGACTTTGGCATTTATTGAAGATGTAATAACTGTCATCTCCCCTGAGCCTTTACCTGAAATGCAGCCTCATATCATCAATGACTGTGGAAATTTGCATTTTCTCTTCAGGCAGTTATCTTTATAAATTTCATTGGACCGGCACCAAACAAACATTCCAGCATCATCACCTTTCCCAATGAAGATTACTTTTATCCAGTCCTCCACAGTCCATGATTGTTTTACTTTTGCCCACTGTAACCTTGTTCTTTTCTGTTTTTGTGTTAATGATGGCTTTCGTTTGGCTTTCCTGGATGTAAATCCCATTTCTTTTAGGCGATTTCTTACAGTTCTTTCACAGACATTGACTTCCGTTACCGCCCACTTGTTTCTTATTTGTTTGGTTGTGCATTTTCTGTTTTCAACACATTTTGCTTTAAGTTTTCTCTTGAGGTCTTGATGTTTTCTTTTGTCTACCTGTATCCTTCCCTTTTACAACCTTCTCATTTTGTTTGTACTTGGTCCAGATTTTAGACACAGCTGACTGGGAACAACCAACAAATCTTTTGAAACCTTCTTGAAGAAATTTCTATAATTCTCTAAGGTGTGACTACTCTTTTTTTTAACTGACAACTAATTAGCAGGTTTAATTTGATGCAGGTGTTTGTTTTTGAACTGCAAATTACAGAGCGATTTCATAATATTTTCCTCAGAATTTAGTGATTCGATATATTTTTCCTCTACTTGATCCAAAAACACAATTGTTTTCTTAATGCCAAAATCATGGATTTTTGAAAAAAAAAAAAAGTTTGTGGTATGTCTTCAGAATTAAAATTTTTCTGCTAAATTATACAATTAAAAAATTCTCCTTCAAGAGTGGTGATTCCATAATGTTTGCCAGTGGTTGTAGTCATTCATTTAATTCGCAACTGCTTTATTTTATCAGTTCACCTAAATGTGGAGCCTGAAAAATACAGCAAAGCCTCTGAATTCAAAATTAATTTGTTTGGTTCATAACCCACCACTGCAGAAACTGGGTTTTGAAGTTTGTTGTTCTGCGTTTGTTCCCATACCTGTGATAGTATAAGCTTCATAATAAGTCAGAGGTCAATTAGATTTTAGCTATTTTTTCAAAATATATAATTGCCTATATAATTAATCTATACTTTTGACAATTAAAATAATCATCCCATAAATCAGACGTCGCTCAACAAACTTCAAAAAGAAAACTGCAAAACAGTGACTTCATTCACAAAGTTTCTGCTACCTTCTCTCTAGGCTGTTTGAGGTCATCTTGTATCTGGTATATGGTTTTGTGTGAATGTTTTAAGCTGCTTTTATTGTTTTTAATAATCTATAAAGCAAATGAATAGAACACTACAACAGGAGTAGCTCAGCATGTTGCTGGTTACAAAAAAAACTATACAGTGTGTAGTGTTCAGGAGTTTTGTTTAGGATCTGGGACATGTACTTTCTATCTCAAAAGATAAGTTTGTGCTTACAGTAACACACAAAAAATTACTTCTGTCACAAATGTTGCCCAGAAATGCTAGCTGTCTTTTTAATTAAATGTATGGACAATAGCGCTTATAAATAAGAATCTACGTTACCTCTTGCAAGAGTAAATTCAAGTTAAAATGACAGAGGAACTAGATCCTTCCACTTTTATGGCTTGACTTGTGCATGCACTCTGTCTGATTGTGCATGCATGTTGCACTATACACACTATTTGCTTAGTGTGTGTTCTTCCCAGGTATTCAGAAGAGTACAGCATGGATTCCAGTAATGCACAGTAAGTTCAGAAAGTGCAGAGCTGTAACATATTCTTTAATGTGTTAATATTTGTTGGTGGTAGAGCCTCAAAGCTTGTTAGACACATACACACACACACACACACACACACACAGAGACAAGTTTTTATAGCAGGTTCACTGTCATCACATCGTTTCATTTTTTGTGTGTATTTTATTGCATGAAATAAGTACCTACCAATCAGCAAGAACTCTGGCTCTCATAGACCTGTTTTCTTTAAGAAGCCTCTCCTATTCTGCACTTAGTGTATTAATTACACCTATTTAAACTCGTTATGTGTATAAAAAACACCTGTCCACACACCCAATCAATCACTCTCCAACCTCTCCACCATGCCCAAGATCAAATAGCTGTCTAACACCTGGGAAAAAATTGTAGACCTGCACAAGGCAAGCAGTTTGGTGAGAAGCCAACAACTTTTGCCACAATTATTAAAAAACAGAAAACTAGAAGAAATACGAGATGACCGTCAATCTTCCTCGTTCTGGGGCTTCATGCAAAATCTCACCTCGTGGGATAAGGATGATCAGCAGTCAACACAGAACTACACGGAAGGACCTGGTCAATGACCTGAAGATAGCTGGAACCACAGTTTAAAAGATGACCGTTAGTAACACACTACACCGTCTTGGATTATAATCCTGCAGGGCATGTAAGGCTCCCCTGCTCATGCCAGCAAATGTCCAGGCTTGTTTAAAGTTCACCAGTGAACATCTGGATGAGCCAGATGAGGCATAAGAGAAGGTAATGTGGTCAGATGAAACCAAAGGTTTTTGGTATGAACTCCACTCGCCAAGAAAAAGATGGATGATAACACTGTCCCAACCGTAAAGCATGGGGGTGGAAACATTCTACTTTGGGGGTGCTTTTCTGCAAAAAGGACAGGACGACTGTACGTGTTCAAGAGAAGATGGATATGGACATGTATTGCGAGATTGTGGTCAAAATCTTCTCTCAGTAAGAGCATTGAAGATGGGACGTGGCTGGATGTTCCAGCATGACAATGACCCGTAACACATAGCCAGGGCAACTAAGGAGTGGCTCCGTAAGAAGAATTTCAAGATCCTGGAGTGGCCTAGCCAGTCTCCAGACCTGAACCCAAAAAAAAAATCTGTGGAAAGACCTGAATCACAATGTTGCCCAGCAACAGCCGAGAAACCTGAAAGATCTAGAGAATATCTGGATTGAGGAGTGGGCCAAAATCCCTGCTGCAGTGTGCAAACTTGGTCAAGAACTACAGTAAATGTTTCTGTACCAAATATTAAGTTCTGTTTTTCTATCAAATACTTATTTTATGCAATAAACACAAATTAATTATTTAAAAATCATACAATGTTTTTCCTGATTGTTTTTTTAGATTCTTTGACAGTTGAAGTGTACCAACAATAAAAAATACAGATCCCCTTTTTTTGTAGGTGGGAAAACTTGCTAAATCAGCAGTATATCAAATACTTATTTTTCCCACTGTACATTAATAAGGCTATCAGAGTCTGCTGGACAACCTCCTGGGAGCATTATTCTGCTTAGCATTATGTGTTAGGAACCAAAATGTTAATACTGTCTATACAAGCAGTACTGGGATGTTTAATAAGAGAGGCAAATTAAATCTCTCCTGCAAGTATGCACAGCTGGTCCCTGACATTGTGTGCATCAGATAAATCAATTAGCTCTTTACTATTTAATATAATATTTTAGCAGCAGGTAGCACATTGTCCTTGTCCCTGGCTCAATCTCAACCTCAGATCCCACCTGTGTCCGTTTGGGTGTCCTCCGGGTGCACCAGTTTCCTCCAACAGTCCAAAGACTTGCATTAGGACCAATCTGAGTATGCATGAGAAGGTTTAAAGTAACCCTGTGTATCATGCTGAAAGCAGCTTTAAGTAAACCAAATCAAAACAAAATTTAAAAACAAAAATCAGTATTTTTTATTTACTACATTTTCAAAATAAGCTTGTTACTGAAGCTTTTATGAATCTACTTATTTATAGATTTAATCAATTTTTTTTTTACTTACCCAATTCTAGTCAGGCACCTAATGTCACATCCTTGGTTTATACGTGAGACGATTCCCCTGGTGTAAGAGCACACAGGTTAAGGTTAGGGTTAGGGTTACGTTAAAAGAAGAACTGTTCTAAAAATTGGTGAAGCCGCAGTTTGTTCTACAATAATCATTACTATTGTTTGGGTTAAATATCATGATGTACTGCAGTACTGATTATTGACATGTCTAGTTATAAGATATTTAGCATAATTTATGTTTTTAGTTTTGTATAATTTGGTTCATAATGTCTGATTTTTAGTACTTGCTGTGGTTTGCTAATGATAATAATGTAACTAGTATTTTTTTCCCAGATGGATCCTGAAGTTGTAGTAAAAACCATTATGTATTCAGTCATGGATGTGTACAGCTTATCCTCAATAAAATGTTTCAAAACCTGAATTAGAAAGGCTTTTTAAAATAAATATATTTATTTATTTTTTAGTATTGGTTTTTAGTATATTTAATAGCTCGTACTTTTATTATTCTACTTGAATAAAATATACTGCTTACAAAAATGAGGGGATAAATCATTATAAAATATATCCTAAGTTTTGTGAGCAGTGTATATAAGCCATACATATAACTTGTACTTGAGTATTTTCTAAGTACCTTTACTGATGTAAAAAACATTTGTAATTCTGCCAACTATCGTGGGAGAAAATTAGAAATGACTAGACTGGATACAAAGGGTATCCTCCCAGAGCCCCCCAGAGATTAACATCTGCCACAGTTAATGTTCAGATAGGAACATATAACAGCAATTAAGTTCAAACTAAATAAATTATTGTCCCTTAGCCTTTTCAAATGGAACATGTAGTGAAAAAATATTTTTTCTCTTCACACATGCATCTGTTTAAAGCACTAAGCTGCATGGAATGAAAATGCTTCACAGTTGCAATATTCATGCTCCTAACATTATTTATAGATTTAGCACTGTGGCTGTGTGATGGTTGGCAGGCATATGTGGGTGGGATTGAATGTACTTTTGGTTTCTGTAGCAGCAGGTACAGATCTCAATGCAGATAATCAGGTATAACTCTACGCCGTGTTTTCTCTTCTGTCTGTCTGGGTTTTAATGATCTAATGTATTGGTATTAGTTTTACATTATGCTGATTCAGTTCACATCTTGTGATAATCAAATGAACATAAAGGCTGAATCAGGCTTGTAAGATTTACTGGGACTCTGATTGTACTGTGTCTGATCATAGACATTTTAATGCTGTGTCTGGATTCGATATGGCACAGATAAGATTGTAGAATATAGACATCATGTGTGAAATATTGTATATTATATCATATTAGTTATTTATGTATTATACTACAACATTTTCAAACTACTTATTAACATGAACGCAAAGAAGCACAGAAACATCCAGGATGGAGTTATTGGTTGCTAAATATGTTTGAAAAGATGTTTGTGTAAGTCTGGATGAGTTTGTATTACACTCTTTCCAATAGCTATGTAGATACTTTGTTAATCCCATACAGAACATTTATTTGTTACAGTAGCTCTCTTTAGACATATAATGTAAGACCCACGTACTCCATCCAGCTCAGAAAAAAACCTTTGTATAATAAGTACAAAATGTGTAAAAGATTAAAGAATACCAGTATACAGTAATGTGCAAAAGCCATAGGCATTCTGTATTTTCTGTTTATATTCTGCGTATTATTTATTCACTGTGCTTTCTGTTTCTCTATGTTGCACTGATACAAGTGGTTCAAACACAGTAGTGCTGCTGCAGCTTGAAACCATGTCAGTGTCAATGATGGACTGAAAATAATCCACAAAACAAAATGTCCAGCTACCAGCATTCTCTGTGCACTGAAGAAGGATTAGAGGATGGCTAACACAAACTGTTCCACAGATGAGCTACTGTCTCTGACTCTATGCCTACATGCTGCAATAATAAGATGTGTGTCTTTAATAAAATGGCCAGTGAGTTCATTTAGTTCAATGTTAAAAACTCCAGCAGCACTGCTGCATGTGATCCAAACATATCAGCATAACACACACTAACACACCATCACTACTGTAGTTCTGAGAATGATCCACCACAAAAATAGTACCTGATCTGTGCTGGTCCTCTGGGGGTCCTGACCGTTAGAGAATAGAGTTAAGGGGACAAACAAAGTATATTAGAGAAACAGATGGACTACAGTATGTAACTGTAGTAAGTGCTGTAAACACTAATACTAATAAGCAGTATATAAGTTAAATAGAAGTATAATAAAAAATAGAAATAGAAAAATATAGAATGCCTACCACTTGTGTAGAGTATTGTATATAAAATAAACACATGTATGAATAGCATAGTATATTTATATATTGTTATTATTGTCAGGAAAGACTTTCTGTAGTGTTCAGTCCTGAAACTTGGATGGATCAGTCTGTGACTGAAACTGCTGTGTTATGAAACGTGAATAAAGTAGAAGAGAAAAATAATATAATATGTGACCATTCACATCTCAGCTAGCTACTGAACTGAGTCCAGTTCAAACCCAGTATTGAAGCTTGGCTTTTTGACCAGTTTATAAATTCTGTTTTTGTTCTTTGTGTAAGCAGCCTTAGCAAAGAAAAGATCTTAAAAAGTTCAGTCTGCTAGGTCCATCTATCTTTCTTTCAATTAATTCATTTGTATTTCCTTTCTGAGCTGCCTATGCCACATGCACTTACATTAACAGAGTCATGATTTTTCTCTATTACTGTTTCAGTACTTAGATGGGCTTTTTGCTATTAGATCCACTCTAATGCTTGTTACTCAACAGGAAATGAAAGCTGTTAAGCTGAAAAGATTCAGGTCACAGGCCGATTGATCTTGTATCTTAAATTTCTTTTAAAAAAAAAAATAAAGCAGCAAATTGCTGGGAGTTTTTGTTGTTTTATTTAATATTTCCTTGCTTGTTTTTAAAACTTATTGGTGTATTTTTACAAAAAGTGTTATACTATGCTAGTCAGAAAGAGAATAGTTCTAAATGTTTAAATAATTAAATGCTTAAATATACACTAAACTGTATATGCCACATTTAAAACAATACAAAATTTCTCCCTTCAAATGTGCTTTGAGTAGAATCTGATGTTAATAAAAACAAGGGGATTTGTTTACTTTTTGACACTACTAAGTTAAAAAGAAGAAACTGTGTTGTCTATTATAGTAAATCACCTAAATCATGCATTTCTAATAACAGTTTAAATACACAGAAGCTAAGGAGAATAATTTAAATAGAGAGTACAGTGTTGCTTCACCACTTCGCGGTTCACCTTTCGCGTTGCCTTTTCCATGGTGCAACGCGGGTTTTCCAAAAATATTAATGAAAAAAATATTTTGCGTATTTTCGCTGTTTCGCGGGTTTTTGCGGAACTTTTACATTTACAAAAATCACAGAATTTATAAAAAAATATTTAAAATATTAATTCTAACAACAAAGGAATGTTATAAATAATAAAATATTATGATTTACAGTGAATAGCTGCTGTGTAGCTACTCAATGTGTAGGATATGACGTGCTGTGATTCGAGAGTGATGTATGGTGTGTTAAGTAAAGAGAACGTCCCTACTTCGCGGATTTTCGTTTATCGCAGGTGGTCCTGAAACGTAACTCCCGTGATAAACGAGGGAACACTGTATATTGCTATAAAAAGAAATATAAGAAATAAAACATAGCACATATATAGTATAAATATTACATTTACTGTGTACAACGTGTCAAATATTTGCTGATATGCATATTTTTACATTGTTTTATTCATCTGTTATTATTTATGTTTCACTATTAATAAAAATTTTAATATTTCAGTTAATATCTGTTTCACGCAAAGAGGGTGGGTTTTTAACTCTTTTTGACTCTTAGTCCTTTCAAGGTTTCTTCCTTTCATCATTCAGGGAGTTTTTCCTTTTTACTGTTGCTGTGGGCTTGAAAAGTATTATAAGTTGGTATTATTATAATATAGTCCTATTAAACTAAGGAAATGTAACTTTTAAATTGACTTGACTTTTTCTGTTTTAATGGACTGTTGATATGATTAATTAATAATATATGATATGTCTGTTACTCCAAAAAGACGCATTGGACTCGGCTGGTCTCCACAACAATTTCTGAGTCCACCTTACCCTGAGAACAAGACAAGACAGGAGTATAAAAGGGGTTGAGACCAAGACTGCTCATTTAGAGTCTTGGGACAGGCCTTCGAGTACTATAACACATAATACTAATTATAATTCTGCGAGCTCAAACAGACATAAATGTTTTAAAGGTGCCTTATTCCTCAGTTTGAGAGTCTGAGAAGTGCCTTCTGCGGAGTTTCTGATTAGATTCTGAATAGATCAAATTGTTTTAAGGTTTATTATTGTTTCAAATATGCATTTATGGCCTAATGCCTGTAGGACTGTGATGTTTAATATCTACTTTATCATCTTTTGTATCACTATAACACATCATGGTGTGCCAATGTTTCTATACAGTATTTAGTTTTAGCTCTAGTGGAAATATTAGATATATGTACCAGCTTAGACTAGGAATCTGTATTTTGAGTTATGTGTTTAAACGTATTTCTTCTTGAACAGGGTGCAGGTGGAGTTCTATGTCAATGAGAACACGTTTAAAGAGAGGCTGAAGCTCTTCTTTATCAAAAATCAGAGATCAAGTAAGTGAAATTCATTCAATCAGAAATCACTGCTGAAGTTTCACTTGCAACTTCTCACAGGACATCACAATAACAGCAAAGACTGAGAACCTGTGATAGTGTCAGAAAATTAATGAATGAGTTCAGATTCTTCTTCTAAATATAAATGTGGCTTTGGAAGACATACAGGCCAGTTTGAGATAGGCCTTATATTACTTCTAATAGTTTTGTCCAGGCCTGGTTTCTTAACAAATGGATGGCAGCATGTGTTGCTCCAAAGCCTGTATCACAGATGTGCAAGTTACTCATGCCATGGGCACTAACACAGCCCCATACCATCAGAGATGGTCAGACCACAGGACACTTTTTCTCTTTGTGTCAGTTCATCTCAGATAAGCTCGGGTCCAGAGAAGCCAGTGGTTTTTATGATATATGATATATGGCTTTCACTTTACATGGTAGAGTTTTAATTTGCACTTGTAAATGGAGAGATGAACTGTGTTTACTGATAATGGTAATAATGAGTCCATGTGGTAATATTAGTTACAGAATGATGTCGGTTTTTAATGCAGTGCCACATGAAGGATTGAATATTACAGGCATTCAATGTTGGTTTTTGGCCTTGCCACCTACTTTCTCCAAATTCTTTGAATCGTTTGATGATATTTTAGACTGTAGATGATTAAATCCCTGGATTCCTTGCAATTGCATGATGATAAACGTTTTTAAACTGTTGGACTTTTTGCTCACACAGTTGTTCACAAAGTGGTGAACCTCACCTCATCCTTGTTCGTGAACGACTGAGCCTTTTAGGGATGCTCTCTTTATACCCAATCATAACACTTACCTGTAGTAATGTTCAAAACAGGTGCTTTTGAGCATTTCTCAACTTTCCCAGTTTTTTGTTGCCCCTGTGCCTCAAGGCATCAACTTCAAAATGAGTAAATATTTGCAAAAAATAATAAAGTTTATCAATTTGAACATTAAATATCTTGTCTATGTAGTGTATTCAACTGAATATGGGTTGAAAAGGATTAGGAAATCATCGTATTCTGTTTTTATTTATGTTTTACACAGCGTCCCAACTTCATTGGAATTAGGTTTGTAATATATCGAGGTGTTTAGAGACTGTACATATATTGCATATTTTGTGTTGTAGGTCTCCGAATACGTCTTTTTATTCTCTCACTGAAGCTGTTAACATGTGTCCTGTACGTCCTTCGAGTATCATTGGATGTCCCGGACCCCACATGTGCACGGTTAGTAGCATGGTTTACAACAGGAAAGATCATTCTGAAAAGCATCAAGGTATAGATTATCTATTAAGACAATTATCTAATCAAGTCATTAAACAGAAATAGTATTATGAAGATTTCAGGTTGTGAACAACTCAGATGTCCCCATGAGATCATGAGAACCATTGCACTACACACATTGTATTTTATTACTTGCACTGGTGATGCTGATGTCTCATCCAAGGGTGTTTTTACAAATAGATGTGACTGCTTACCCTACAAATAAAAAATATAGCCTGAAGTGGCAACACAGAAAATGTGCCACAAAAGGTGTTAGCAAATAATTCAAAGACTAGACTGGCATATCTGTTGGCAATACAACAAACACATTAAAAGCCCCACAAAGAATGCATGCCAAAGGAAACACCAAAAACCAGAGAGCATAGGGGGTCACGCAACAGCCAGAAACCAGCCCTGAGAATAGGGCATTTGAAATAGTACTGATATAGTGACATTTTACTTGACTAAGGATACGATTCCCAACAAAATGGTAGAGTTTTAAGTGACAGTTGTTAATATTTAATTACTTAAAAAGTTCCGACTTTATTTTTAACACTGCAGTTCCTCCGATGTACACAAAGTATCAGTCATTTCAGTCGCTCATCAATCACTCATGCCTTCAGGTGTATCTCGGGCACATTTACATGTAATTTCTAAGCAGTATTCTTGTGAAAATACCTATTAAAATTACATTACATTAACACAAAAATTACTATGTTGATATGGTAATGTCTGATCAATGACCATTTCAGTCAGCCATCTTTTTCACAGCCCTCCAGGTCTATGTTACGAGATGTGGTGGTTTTTGGTAAGACCCAAGTATACGGGATAGACGTAATCCCACGTCGTATAATAATAATGGGGAATTTATATAAAAGAACTAATAGGGGATCAAGCGGAAGGCTCCTGAACACAAAAAAAAACAAAGTATGAACTGGCGCGCCACTTGTGTTGCGTCCCGACTGGGAGCAACGCGCAAACTGATCGCGAGAGGGCGCCGAAGCACCGATGAGGCAAGCGTGCAGAGAGCACGATTTGGGATGTCTCCCAAGTGGCGAGGCACGGAGGTAGTCCGAAGCACCAGGGGGCGAGCGTGAGCTCTTGCGCACGTGTGGCGTAAGTAAGCCGAGCCGGAGCGCATCCCATTCAGGACGGGCAGCCGGCTGAAGTGAGACTTGTTGAGTGCCGATGACGAAGGAGAGTGAGCTCAGGCGTGCGAGGAGCGCACGAGTATGGGACGGGAGACCCTCAAAGTGCCCCTAAAATACTAAATACCTCAGGGGTTCCCCCCGTATGTGTCCATCGTCACTAAAAGCCCCTGGACGTTACCACTATCCCTAAACGTGCACGTAAGGGCCTGGCCTCGAACAGCGCTAAAATTCACACCTAAATAGCAGGAGAAGCAGCTGTTCAGAATCAGGTCGTGATTTGGACACTGGATATAACCCGCCTCACCGATAGCTCTGTAATGGCCACCGGCGAGGACGACCAAACGCAATTCCCAGGTATTTAACCTCTAATAGGGTTGTCACATTGGAGTTGTTCCTGAGAGTCCTTGACCTTCTGAGTGTTTGATCTGTCCTATAAAATTCTTTTCTACGTTAAAAGACAGAATTTAATTTAGTTGTTAAATGGTACATACCTGAATGTCTTAAAACCCACCATGAAAACATTGTAAAAAATATTGTGGACTACAATCCAGCCAAAACAAAACCTATTTTATACATGTAATGTTATTCGCTTATTTGGACCAAACTTCCGCTCAATCGGACCAAAGAATGTGTACAGTATGTAATATCCGGGAAGAAACTCTTCGTCTCTGACATCATTACCTGAAAACTCCCGAGTTTCTCCCCAGCCCTCTACTGCCACCTACAGGTCTTTGCCAAAAATTTCTATTTACTACAAAAAAAGCCACAAGTCGCTTCTTAGCCACAGCAAAAGTGCGTCAGATCACACTGGATAAGTTCTTCAAACGTTGACTGGAATTTAGTAAGAACTTGT
>JAUZSU010136658.1:0-15994 GCA_034780255.1 Parotocinclus maculicauda | reverse complement strand
TCCCCCAGCTCCTTCAGCTGCGTTTTTGACTATATGACTCAGTTGTTGTCTGTGTGTGTGTGTTTGTGTGTGTGTGTGTGTGTGTGTGTGTGTGTGTGTGTGTGTGTGTGTGTGTGTTCAAGTTTATATATCATTGTGGGAACCAAATGTCACCACAAGAATAGAAAGAGCTGACACTTTTTTTCGTTGTGTGGACAATTTGCTGGTCCTTGTGAGGAGAACGGTGTGTGTGTGTGTGTGTGTGTGTGTGTGTGTGTGTGTGTGTTGTCTTACTGTACTTGTGAGGACCAAATGCCTTTACAATGACAGGAAGACCTATCCAGTTTCACTTCTTCAACCAGTCCCCACTATTTTTACAAAACAGGCAACTTTTATAAAAAAAAAAAAGAAAGAAAACAAATTGGCAAAAAAAGTCAAAAATTTCATTTAGGTTACTGAGGTTAAGGATAGGGATAGAGGTAGATGTAGGTGTGGCTAGAGTAATCATTATGTCATTGGAATGTTCCAACAAGGATAGTAAGACAAATGCGTGTGTGCGAAAATCTTTTCGTCTTTTATTTTCTTAATTGTAAAACTGCTTGATACCTAATTTAACAATCATGTTTACTGTGGAGTGTGTTTGACTAACACATGTTCAAAAAGTACACACAGAACATAATTCATGCATAAGAGAAAAATTAAAAACTTATCTCACTAAACTGTGTACACCCTTCAAACAAAGTGAGTACACCCCCTACGTAAAAATGCTCAATTACATAGCCATTTTCGCTGCCCGGTATCATGTGACTCGCTAGTGCTACAAGGTCTCAGGTGTGAATGGGGAGCAGGTGTGTTAAATTTAGTGTTTTTACTCCCACACTCTCTCATACTGGTCACTGGAAGTTCAACATGACACCTCATGGCAATGAACTCTCTAAGGATCTAAAAAAAAGCATTGTTTGCCACAGTGGCCTAGGCTATAAGAATATTGCCAACACCCTGAAAGTGAGCTACAGTATGTTGACCATACAGAGGTTTAACAGTACAGGTTCCACTCAGAACTGGCCTCACCATAGTTGACCAAAAAAGTTGAGTGTACATGCTCAGCGATCTAACTGGTCTGCATAGCTGCCGTCCTAGATGCAAGCCACTTCTAAAGATGATGCACAAGAAATCCTGCAAACAGTTTGCTGAAGACAAGCAGGCTGTAGACATGGATTAATGAAACCATGTCCTGTGGTCTGATGAGACCAAGATAAACTTATTAGGTTCAGGTTCAGTCAAGCATGGTAGTGGGAATGTCATGGTTTGGGGCTGCATGAGTGTGTGTGAGCATCTGTGGAGGAGCGCAAGGTCTCTAACATGCACCAGTTCTGTGAAGTCATTATAGAGGAGTGGAAGAGGATTCCAGTGGCAACCTGGGAAGCTCTAGTAAACTCTAGTGAGTATTGACACTTTAGGCACAATTTGAGCATTTTACTTAGGGGTGTACTCATTTATCTTGCCAGTGGTTTAGACATTAATGGTGTGTTGATTTATTTTGCAGGCACAGAAAAGTTACCCTGTTATACAAGATTTAGACTGACTACTTTATAATGTATCAAAGTGTCATATTTCCAGTCTTGTCCCATGAAAAGTTAATGAAAAAGTTGCAAACATGTGAGGGATGTACTCACTTTTATGAGATACTCTATGTTGTGAAGATCATACTTTTATAGATGCCTTTTCTTTAAATACAACAGGTCACCCACTCACATCTGATTTGCATTCCTTTGATTTAACCACCCTCTAATTTCACCTTCAAATTAAGTGCCAATTATAAAGTTTCATATACATTTGCCATTTACAGAGGTGAATCTAATCCAGATGTAATATTGGATCATTTTCCACAACAAATTAATTAAGTATAATATTCATGTATAATTTGTCTTATTGGATTCTCTTTATATTTTTCAGAGTATAAAAATCTGATTTTAGGTCATATAATCCCCTGTAACTGGTCCGGGCATAGAAAAGGGTGTACAGTGATGGTGCCACCTGTGTCTGGATGGTGAACAATGAAACTGTGGGTGATGCTCATGTTTATTCATGGAACCAGCAGTCCCCTTTGCTGACGGTTTGTGTGGGCTGTCTGAAGCCTGTTTGCTGTGTGTGTACCCTCATAGCACCACTTCCTTACAACACCTCATAATAGATAGTTCAGAACAGCTTAGGTGTTGAGCAATTCATCACAACCTTCTTGCTTCTCTAAGTCCAGTTATGCACCCTCTCCAAACATCTTTCAACTAGGTAAAATATCTTCGAGTGCATCATAGAGGCATGTCTAGCAAGCAACGATCTCTCACCAAGAGATACACTACCCAAAAGTAGCCTGTGAGAGCCTTTATATAGGGCAGTAAAATAAGCACTATTATGAACTTTTGTGGCAAGGCCCAGTGTCTAATTAGACCACACAGGTAATCATTTACATGCCTGAGACAGAACTGTATGCTGAGTTTTGCAGCAATCCAACATTTTTGTCTGTAAGTATAGTTAGAAGTTTTGAGAACTCAGAATACAGCTGTGCCAGAACCAGAAAGTAACATGCCAAGAGAGATCAGAAACCCCACCTCCAAAACTTAGTATAAGATAAAGATGCACTACCTCAAAGATCAGACCAGCCTGCCAATCAGGCCTGACACACCCATTTAAAAATCCTAGTTACAGAGATTATCCCAGACTTCAGACCCTGGGACCAGTGCCACACATCCCATCATAGAGATACTGATCAAATGCCTGTTTAAATTAGTATGTGTTTAATCTAGAAGTCCAATCAAAGGTGGAGAGGTTACTCCTGGGCTGGGAGGCAATGTGTGAGAATGACCTTTCCCATGCACTAGGAAATAAAAGAAGACCTATGAATGTGTAAAAAGTCTCTTTACAATGTCCCGTTGCATAAAACCTATATTAGTATATTTAGAGTATTTATGGGGGCACTTGAAGACAGAGAAATCCAAGCATTCAGCATACTCACAAGATGCTTTTGTAATAATGTGAAATCATACTAGGCTAACCGTGAATAACTTGTGGAGTTCACTACAGTTAGAGTGCATGAAATCATTGCAGGAAAAGAGGGAACATAACCAATAGTAATAATATTTATAATTTACCAACAATTTCCTAAGGATACAATATTTCACTCTGTTATACTGATTATATGATTTGTTATGGAAAACATTGCAGAAAGGCAAATGCAAAATAGACGCACTAGTGGTTGCAGACTATTGACTATTATTAAATACAACCCTAAATTAGAAATGGTTGTCCTTGTATGGGAAAACACAGACAAAAACCCACAGTGTTTCTTACATTTGCTTTCACTTTTATGTCACTTTTATTTCACTTCTTGCCTGCAAAACATTCCAGAAATGGTAAAGTATTTGCCCTTTTGTAATGTTGCCATTCCTTCTCACAACAGTTTTTGGCACTGTGTATTCCAAGTGATTAAATATTTTGTGTTATATTGTCCCTTTTGTCCTGCAAACATGTCCTAAGCTATATAACAATGCTGCCATTATACCATTTGTGTTTCAAAAGTCTCCACATACATGTAGTATGTAGTGTATTGTAGTGCTTGACCACGGTTTGCCAAAATAATATGTTGGCCATGTGGTTACTTCAGCTATTAATGAATGTTACTTCTCCTTTGGCTTTCATAACTACCTTAAAATTTTGAGGTAAGTAATTAACTGCTGAGGTAAATATTGCCATCACCCTGCTTCTCTATTGACAGGTCAGTCCAGAGCTTATGCCCTTGTTATTCCTGTGTGCAGCATTGTCTTGTTTAAAAATTGCAAGAACATCAATGGAAAATATGTTGTCTTAAAGACAACTTATGTTGTATCTCAATGTACTTTTCTGCATTAATGCTTTGTCAAGGGCATTGACACAGCTTCATACAATAGCAGGTTTTTGGACTTGTTACTGTCTGGATAGTCCAGAGCACAAAGCGTACATTTCTTCCAAAAACATCTGGGACACTGATTCATATGAACGCAGTACACATTTCCACTGTGTGATGACCCATCCGAGATGCCTCTGAGCCCAGAGAAGTTGATGCAGCTACTGGAAATTTATTTATTTATTTATTTTTTTTTGCACAGTAAATTCACAATGCACAGTAAAATTTCAAGGTATTGTAGTGCTTGACCAAGGTTTCCCAAAATAATATGTTGTCAATGTGGTTACTTTAGCTATTAATGAATGTTACTCCTCCTTTGGCTTTTATAATTACCTTAATATTTTGAGGTAAGTAATTGACTGCTGAGGTAATGATTGCCATCTTCCTGCTTCCTTTACCTGACATGCAACAATATTTCACAAGTGAGTGGAGAATTACAAGTGATTACATGTTAGGGCTGGTGCTGTTTTGCTTTTCTATATGTATATTCCATTTAATTTAGACAGTTTCTTGCAGTTCTGTCAAAAACATTGATTCCTGTTTCTATTATTGCATATTTACGTTTTATTTGGTGCATAGTGGTTTACATTTTCTATCCTGACACTTTGTTGGCCACTTCTTTGGTATACCCATATGTTTTTAATTTATAAGAGTCAATATCTTTTGCCACACTCTGTGTTGGATTTCCTTTTTCAAGGAGTTCTTCGAAGCTTAAAATCCTTTCCATTGCTCAATTGACAAGTCTATTGTTGGTGTCATGTCTTATTTCAAGGTGGTCAGTTCTAAGATCTATAAGAACTAATTTCGAACGTGAAGTAATTTCCATTTATGCTTGGCTGGTATTTGTTCTAGAAATGCAAATTACAAGGTCATTCCATATTTTTTATCTCAACATTGGGTCTTTACCTGAAGATGTACAGTAATAGTTACATTTAATAAAATTTAATGTTTGAGGCATGTTTTAATACGTGAGGATCCCAGAATGTTCAGCTATTAAACAAAAATTATTTCGAGCCATATATTTGCTATGAAGTGAAAACATTAAATGTAAGTCCTTTAATTGTGGAGATTTCCTATTTTTTATGGACTAGTAAGTGCTAAATGTATGGTTTCATGATTATTTAAAGGGATGGTAATCAGGCTAGAACATATGTTTAACGTTCTGCTTTTGACCTCATAGGCTTTCAGCCCTGTTATAAAACTCTATGTGCTTTACATTGAAGAGCGTCAAGTTTCCTGGAATATGCCTCCATCAAACATTGTTTCAGTATTCAAAGATAATCCTTACCCTCAACCCATATGTACTCATTGGGAGATGGAGCTTAAGATGAATGTGAGAGACTGTTCTCTGTGTCCTCAGGCTGTGTGAGTGTGTGTGAAGATGGTAGAGAGAGCTTTACTAAACTGAGCAGCAGAAGGAGACAGATGGCCCCAGTGAAAGCCTCCATTGAGGGAGCCTGTCCTCAGGCCCTGGTACAGATGTTGGAGAGCAGGCATTGGGAGAGAAAGGTGAGCCATACCTGCTTAAGAGAAGCAGAAACAGGTGACATATGTCTCAGATTCACTAAGCTTATGAAGAAACAGAACTGAAGGTAGTCTTAGATGTTTAAGACCACCTGTGTGGACTCTTCCGCATGTAATTTTTACTCTAACTCTATGTTTAATTGCAGACTGTCTGAAAGCTCAGGACATAATTAGGCATTTCATAACAGTTTTTTACATCAGCAGAGATCAAACCAGGAGACAAATCCATCATTTAAGTTAATTTGATCATTAACCGAGAAGTGTAATATATATTTTGCATATCATAGCATAGACTACCTTAAACCATGACCACAGCTTTTCCTCACTACATTTCCCAGAATTCTTCACTTCCACCATGTGACTTTCTGCGTCACGCACTGCCAACTTCCTCATCACACTGCTCAACACATTGCTGTGTATTTAAGTCTATTATCACATTTGCATCGGAAAGTCGTACCACAGTGTCGTATGTCATGGCCATCGTAAAATATGTGGACCACCTTTAGTTTAGTCCCCCGTTACCCCTTAAGAACTCAGTTTGGGTTTAAACCCTGCCAGACATTAACCGGTGTTCAGTAAAGTGACTGCTAGTCCTAAATCTGATCACCTCGTTACCCTGTCACAAGCTAAGTTGTTTGTTGAGCTACCTGGCTTCATAGCATTGCAAGCCCCCCCTTGGGTCTCAATGAAGTTGAGATAAACCCAAACACACGCCCTCACCTTCACTTCCCGGTACAGGTACCGAGGACTCTCACTCTTGATTAGGCTCACTCGTGCGTAGTGCTATGTCTTCTTTGTCCCTCCTTCTTCATCTGTCTATTAATTTCTGCTTGGCTTACCACCAAAGCCTTTGAGTGACGGCGTCACATTAGGCGTGGTGTGATGCCGTCGTGTGGCAGAGGTAGACAGAGAGGCAAGGAGATGTAGGAGCTCTTTGGCGCAGTAGGTAGAAAGTACCGTAATTATAGATCACACACACAGGGGAGGAGAAAAGAACCCCATGCATGTGGCTCACATTTAAAAAGAAAGGCACAAACATAAAAGCAAGTGTGTTTTTGCGCTGAAAGGAAAGAAAAGGAGGACATTAGGTGAGAGCAAAGCAAGGGTTGGTAATAGAGAGAGAAGAGTTTAAACTGGGCTAAATTGCTTGTTTGTGACTGATGCATGGAGGGCTTTGTGGAATCTCTGTGTGTGACAGTGTGCGTTTAGGCTCTTAGGGCTGGAGATGCTTTCTTCTTGCAGAGTGGAAATACTTAAATCATGTGTGTTTTGAGTTTTAGAGGTAAGCTTTCCTTTTGGTAAAAACAGAAAAAACATATACAGAATAAAGAAAAACACTTATACACTCTGTCTGCTTATTTCCAAGAGTTAAAAGAGATATGTACACATTGCATGAAAGTAATGAATTACTGGCTGTTCTGATCCTGTCACGTGATTTTATAATACAAAACAATGTATTTTTAAAGATAATGTTTTATTTGTATAGTATTTTAATTTAGTTTCAGTACCTGAATGACAGATTATATGCATTCAACTGTTTCTTAAACCACTTCAAATCGCACCTCTGCCAAGTTGTCACTGTTGGGTCCTTGAGCAAGATCCTTAGCCCACAATGTCTTGGATTGTAAGACTGTATCAGGTAGAAGTCGCTCTGAATAGGGTTAAGGTTAGAATGTCTGGATAAGAATGTCTGCTAAATGTTTGGATGCTCGAGTGCCCCAGCCACACTTAACCCGGGTTTGAGTCGTAGTTTTGCTTACAGGCAGTTCAAACATCGCACAGTCACAGCTGACCATTCATGAGTGAGGGAAGCCAAACGGTGGGGCTTCCAATGTTGCAACAGTGGCCCCTGAACTTGACTCCTAACAATAGTTTTGCTATACATGCACACCCACAAGTTTGTCTTTCTATCATTGTGGGGACCTTCCATTAACACAATGATTACTGTAGGTAATTAATGGTAAAACAACACCTTCCCCTCACCCTAACCATTTTGATCTTTTTGGTTTTTCAAAAAATATTTTTGCAAAAATTTATTATAAAAATTATTTATAAGAACCAGCAAGATGTCTCCACAATTTAAAAATATCAGAGATTCTATTGTAAGAACATTGGATCCCCACAATGTAATTAATACAAGGTACACACGCACAAACACACACACACACACACACACACACACACACACACACACACACACACACACTTGCTCTGACCCTGACCAAGATAAGTGGGGTTAAAACAGGTTGAAATAGAAAAAAAACAATTGCGTGATGAAGATTTTTTCCACCAGATTCAATACTGTAATAGTTTACAGTTATGTCTCATGACTTATATACAGTTATGTTAATTATTGTAATATCATGTTTTAATGAAAAAAATAATACAATATAATAATTACTTCTAAGTGTACTGTTGTGCAGTTACTGTATAAATTATGGCAAGGGTTAACAGTGTGGAGGGTCGGGTTGTACCATTCAGTTGCCTTCTTTAGAATGTTTTGTCAATAGCATGCAAATTTGGAGATAATGGGTCACGTCTGAATAAGTCAATGAACAGAATAAAGTCAGCATCACACAGACCTTAGTGACAGGGATAACAACCTTGAGGGCAATGTCAAACACTGGTATTCCTTTAGTACAGCTTCTATTCATCTCATTAAATGAAGCTCAGAAAATCCACAGACTAAAATATTGTAAAAGGCTATGCTCTGCACAAATGAGTTCTGACATTGATTAAACAATGAGCTATTTCTAAGCATTTCTCCCAAACTAACTTATTACAGTAAAGCAGATTAAAAAGATAAATACATAGATAATAAATAACTAGTTATTTCATAAACATTTCACAAGACATTTTGAAAAATAATAATGTTTATAGTCTTGATTTCATTAGCTGTTACAAAATGGTGTAAATTAAAAAATATTTTAATTCCATATTTTATTATGAAGTTGCAATTTCCTGTTTGGTCTGTGTGAGCTATAAAACTTCCTATCTCATTTAGTACTTAAGATATTTAAGTGACTTCGAAGGTTGCTGTTTATAGTGTTGGCCATGAGCTCTTTTCTGCAGCTTCTGGCCTAATAGCTCTTAGCCGCTGGTCCTTAATCCATCTGTAAAAAAAACTCCTGCACCTGCTGCACTTTTGTGCTTAGTATTAAATGCAATTATGGTGGAGCTTATAGGAGCAGTTCCTCTTATGTAGTAAAGTCTCTTTTTATTCTAATCATATTTTAAGGTATGATTTGGTGATGTGGTAACATTGCTGTGAGTACATTTAGTGGATTCCTTACAAAAGTGAAGATATAATAAATTATAATATTATACACTCATGATCAATTTATTGGGGATAACGTCCTGGTTTCTACACTCATTGTCAATTTGATCAGTTCCACGTATCCTATTGAAGCACTTCTTAGTTCTTCAATTAAAGACTGTAGTTCACCTGTTTCTCTTCAAAATCTTTTAGTTTTGAGTCAGCTCACTATTGGTCAAGACCCCCACAAGACGACCACAGATGAGGTATTATTTAAGTGGTGGATCATTCTAGGCAATGCAGTGACACTCATGTGGTGGTGGTGGGTTAGTATGTGTTGCGCTGGTATGATTGGATCAGATACAGAAGTGCTGCTGGAGTTTTCAAACACTGTGCTCACTGTGTACTCTATTAAACACATCTACCATACTACCATTGATGTGTTAGCAATCCTCTAATCCTTCATCAGTGCTCACAGGATGCTGCAACTTTATTGTTTTTACATTATTGGTTGGTGAATAATTTCAAGTCCAGCAGTGACACTGAGGTGTTTATAACTCCGACAGCACTGATGTCTATGAACTACTCAGAATAAGTTCTATTTTAATCCTATTATAATTAGGATTGATGATGAATTTAACCGTACAGTCGCAGCCGACCCTCGGTCACTCGATGGACCATCGACCTCCGCACATCTCTGTCCTTCCTCGATGCGATCCACTGAGTATTTCGGCAGGATAGTGGAGTAGTTTGCCATTGCTTTCTCCAATAATTAGGATTAGAGCACAACTATATGGTGGAACTTATAAAATGTACAATGAATTTAGAAAAATTTGTAAATAATAACATGATCTGGAGAGTAAATAATATAATAGTTGTGTTTAAATGATGTAGTGGCGACCTGCATTCTACAGGAATAGTCACCAGGGCTGCTATAAACCCTAAAATAATGTAAAATACTCGGATGGTGCAGCAGGCTAACATGCACTAATAATGTGGTCTAATATAGCTCATTACTGCCGAGAACAGAGTTTGTGTCCTGGCAGCGCCTTAAAGCTGAGTTGGTCAGGATAGGGGTATTATTACCTGGCCATGATCTGTACTGAAGTTTTATCTATGGCACACTTGTGCTTGCACCCTGTGTTCAGACTACCTGACCCTGACAAGAAATTGATAAAACTTGGGAATATAGACTGTATGAATAATATATGCAGTATAAATAATATAATATAGCTATAGGGTAGCACTGTCACCTCACAGCTAGAAGGTACTGGGTTCGAGCCCAGTTGGAGAGCTCTGGGTCCTTTCTGTTTGGAGTCTGCATGCATGTCCTCCCCATATCTGTGTGAGTTTCCTTCGTGTGCTCTGGTTTCGTCCCTTAATTAATTTCACTTAACT
Organism: Parotocinclus maculicauda; assembly: GCA_034780255.1. Taxonomy (NCBI): domain Eukaryota; kingdom Metazoa; phylum Chordata; class Actinopteri; order Siluriformes; family Loricariidae; genus Parotocinclus; species Parotocinclus maculicauda. Next base: position 5,897 of record JAUZSU010136658.1, on the reverse strand, counting down.
GGCCGTAGTGTGTGAGACTGTATGAGTGTACAATGGCTTGACGCCCTAATTAGGTTTGGCCCTGCCTTGCACTCTATGCTGCCAACAAGGCTTTCCCACAACATTGTCCAGTATTACATGGATAAGAAAGTAAATAAATGTTAGCTATGTGTATACAACTGTACATATAATATAGATAGATAGATAGATAGATAGATAGATAGTGTGTGTGTGTGTGTGTGTGTGTGTGTGTGTGTGTGTGTGTGTGTGTGTGTGTGTGTGTGTGTGTGTGTGTGTGTGCGTGCGTACGTGTGTGGTAGTGTGGGTGTGTGTGCATGAGCTGGAATTGACTCATGTTGCATATATCTATATGTATAAAGATGTGGGGTCAGGAGTGGTCGATAGGCAATTTCTCAGCTGTAGCGGAAGTGATGGAACTATTTGAGGCTGGAATGGCTCTGCTCTAGTGGAAGGAAAGGCTAATCTGGTGCAGATGGGAGCAAACCCAGCAGGTGTCTGCTGGTCACGCAACCTGTTCGGACATGAGCTCAGTGAGCACGTCTGAATCACAGATCAGTTGCTCTGCCTTACTTCTCCAAAGAAGCTATTTCAGATTGAGATTGCTGTCAGTGACTCTGCCGTGTTCTCGGATAAAGTTTACACTGTGATTTTCCTGCCTGAATAGATTTTGCGTACGTGTGTGTCTGTGTGTAAATTTCTTTGTAAGACGAAGGTATTCTCAGTTTATGGCCTTTCTGGTTCATTTGCAACCACCTAAAATTTTTCTCCACCCCCGGCTATATTATGCATTGTGGTTTGTGTCATTGAAAGACTGTTAAATCAGACTGTGTGTTAAATAGAATTTAATCTCTGATGAGAACTTTTGGTATGCAAAAGTTCAACAAGTCAAAAACAAGTCAGTCCGTGAACCCTCTCCATCTGCGTAATTAAGACATAATTAGCTATCTGATCCATCTCTCAGTAAAGCTTTTCTCCTTCTTAACTAGGCTCCCTGGCACATTTCAGACTGGTTGTTGATACTCTCATTATCTTCCTGCCCTAATTGATTTTAATTGCTCCATTTAAAACATGTTTGACTTTGAAATGTTGCACTAGATGTTTAGCTAATTTAAAGTGGCTTGGCTTTGATGATTAGTTACTGAATATTGAATATTTTTTTCCCTTTATGATGTGCCATTGTTTAAATAGGTTGGGGTTTTTTTTCGAACACTTTAAATTTCAAAATGAAAATATCCTCTAATTAAATGTTCCTTAATTTTTGTGAGCAGTGTATTTGACACTATAATGGAATTGAAATTCTGCTAGTTATACTGTACTCAACATACCACAGACACTTATCTTATCTTAATGTAACACCATACACATTAAATTCAAACAGTATATAGGTGTGCTGTCCCTTCAATCAACATCCGTTATTACAACTGGTTCTCATTCATTTATTGAGTCAATGTTTCATCTTCTGTGTTGTTCATGATACTGTCTATCAATGCATTTTTTTATATTAAAGTCAATAATTCCAATCACCTATCAATCACAATCATTGTTTTCAGCTGTATCTCTTTTACATATTATGTATTGCATTTACATATAATTTGTACACAGTTTTCTTGTGAACTAACATTGCAGTTCAAAGATGTCTTATATGTCAGCACAATGCACCAGAATACAATATTTACTTTGTCTACACTCTATTAGAGAACCCTATAGAATTCTATACATCTGTAAAAATATGACCCAACCTCATCAGATTTCATACATGCCCTAAAAGTTAATAAAGAGAACTCGAGAAAATGACCCAATCTTAAATATCTGTGAGTGGCAAAATTATGTGAACTTCTATGATTGGTAGTTAATTTAAAGGTGAAATTAGAGTCAGGTGGTTCAGTCAATGGGATAACAATCAGGTGTGAGTGGGCATTTAAAGAACAGGGATCGATCAAAATCTGATCTTCACAACACGTTTGTGGAAGTGTATTATGGCATGAACAAAGGAGCTTTGTGAGGACTTCAGAAAAAGTGTAGTTGATGCTTATCAGGCTGGAAAAGGCGAAACAACCTCTAAAGAGTTTGGACTCCCACCAATAGAACATTTGGAGATAAATTGTGTACAAATTGAGGAGATTCAAGACCATTGTTACTTGGGCAACAAACTCATTCAAGATCACTCCAAGAGCAAGGTATTTAATAGTCTGTGAGGTGTGCATTGCAGGGCTGCAAGGTGAAAACCATTGCTCTGCAAAAAGAACATTGCTGCCTACTCAAATTATAAAAAAATCAAGTAACAAAATACTGAATACTTAATATGCTTTAATAGTGCCAATACCTTCCGCCAAAATGCACAACAAATTATTAGTTGCTATGTTGTAAATTAGATAAGATAAGAGAGCTAACCCACGTCAGTATGATGTGTGCTGTAGAAAGTCCATCATATGGCCATGACCATAAGAACATGATATTTTAATATTTTGGGGTGGGTAAGTAAGAAATAGACCTTTTTTATTTTAATGAGAAGTATTTTGTCTTGAAAGAGTAACACACTGTATTCCAGCATAATTGTCTTGTAAAAATAAAATGTCCCATCTGTGAAATGTGATGGTGGTAGTATCATGGCTTGGACCTGTTTTACTATCTCTGGTCCAGGTGACTTGCCATAATTGCTGGAATCACAAGAGAAAGTGGGTCATGCAACAAGACAGTGACCCTAAACACACAAGCTGTTATATCATTTAATGTTTGTTTGTTTGTTTATTTAGTTTATTTCATGTTGCTCATCAGCATCAAAAGGCAATTCAACAACTGTCAAGGTAATATCAAAACTAGTTCTATTTACTCAGGTTGGTAAGCAAATTGATTATGAATTGAAATCATAACATGATGAATTAACTTAAAACATACTTTTGGACTGTGGGAGGACATAGGGGGACCCGGGGGAAAACCCACATGGACACAAGGAATACATGCATATTCCATGCAGAAAGGGCCCAAGTCATTCTACCCTGGGATCAATCCCTCTTGCTGTGAGGCAACAGTGCTATACACTAAGCCACTGTGCCATCCCTATCAAAAATAGCTAAAGAAAACTAAAGTTCATGTTTTGGAATTACCAATTGTAATGGTCCAGACCTTAATCCAATAGAAATAATGTGGAGGTATTTTATCTCAGAAAACAAAATGTCAGAGTTGTCCTGTGCAGAGGAATTGCCTAAACTCCCAGCAGGTAGATATGCAGGACCGACCAACAGCTACTGAAAATGTTTAGTTGTAGTCATTACTGCACAAAAAGATCACACTAGAATACTAAAGCAAAGTTTTATTTTAAAATAATTTGTCCACTCACATATGTGTAATACTGCATTATTTTCCCTTAATAAATCAATGACCAAGTATAATATTTTGTCTCATTTGTTTAATTGTTGTTTCATTTATTCACTTTTAGGACTTTTAGGAATCTAATGATGATTAAAGAGTCATATAGAAAAGTCTAAAGTGACAGCAGGTATAAATACACACTTCATGTAAGCAATAATCAGAGCAAATCAAGATCAGAGAGCAACAGCAGAGTAAGGAAAGACTCCAGGAATAGGCAATACAGGCACAGGTACCAGGGGGTGAGGCATTAGTCAAGGTCCAAATATGAAAATTTGGTGATAAGCCAATGTCACTGAAATCAGCATTCTCGAAATCAGGGAGGAACCTTGAGACTTCAAAGAGTGTAAATGTAAAAATGAACAGGGAGTGTAATAAGTGGGAAATGAAAAACAGGATTTAAAAAACCAGCAAGAGAAGATAAGAAGGTCGTGAAAAGGATGATGTTTCACTGCATGAATAGTGCAAATTTAATTTTGCTTTGTAAAGTTTGATGACTCAGAAACAATTGCTTGCAGTTGTTGTAGTTCTAGTGAAAATACATCTGAATTCCACCACATACCTTTGAACAATAAAATATAAGAGGAAGTGTTTTATCACAAACAACATCATGGCTGTGACTTCAAGCTGAAAGCGAGTGCCATAGATCATAACAGTCGTTGGTGCTGCTCGGAATAACACATGACCTAGAGTATTGCTTTTACTCAAAAGTTTTTCAAAAATAAAGAAACTAAATACAGAATACTCAGTATCCTTTAATACTGGCAATATCTTCAGTCCAAATGTAGATCCAACAGAAATTATTTGTTGCTATGTTGTAAATAAAATAAAAGAAGATAAGATTATGTACCATATGTGGTAACAGCAAGGTCTGTGAGTCTGGGCACTCTCAGGGCCTGTGAGCTTTGTCTGTTTGCTTAGTTTATATATATATATATATATATATATATATATATATCATTAATGTTGCAGGAAATTATTAAAATATGACAATCCATGTCATTAAGGGTGTAACTCTGCAAGCTAAGCCTTGTTCTGAACAATTGTGTAACAATATAAATATGCTATGCTATACGCTGCATATTGTATCTATACTAGTTATTTTACACTTTGAAGGAACTAACATTAGTCCACAGATTGGACAGAACATTGGATAAGGCATGCTAGTACTGACATAGGGGTAGACTTGCACAGAACACAGCTTCCTGGTTTCGGCCAATCTCAGCTGTGTAGCTCTCAGGTTGCCTAAAATGCCTGCAGCTATAAGAGCTACCTGTCAGAGTGAGTGAGAAGAGTGCCTTTGAAAGTGGAATTAATGATGCTTGACTTACATCCATTATATCTCATTAACAACAATACACAGCTTCTGCAACATCACCTGTGAATCCTTCAGACAATGATAAAGATATTAGGAGATATTTTGAGAGAAACAGAGATTGAGGTAGCCACGTCCATTGTCACCTAATATATTTATCATGCTCCCTCTTAGTAAATGTCTTTCTTTTAAACACCTATTTATATTGTCAACATAATAAAAGCTATTTCTCTTACTGCTAACACACACAGCTCTAATTCTTGAGTTTTGTTGCTGGCATTTCAATTGTTTGCCTACGTTTGCTCTTAACTTCCTTCCTTTAAATCTCAGCTCTATACTTTTTTTTTTCTTTTAACACTACTTCTCTTGGGTTGTGTGAAAGATGCTATATAAGTCTCATTTATAATAAAAATACAGTGGTAGTAGTAGTAGTAATAATAATAATAATAATAATAATAACAATAATAATAGTAATAATAATAATAATAGTAATAATAATTGTCATTAATTATAATAATACATATGGTTATTGATAATAATAATAATCAATATTCATATTGATATTGTGATTCAAACTAATAATAATAATAATAATTGTTATTAATTACAATAATTAATATTGTTATTGATGATAATAATAATAATAATAATATTAATACTAATAATACATATTTATATTAATATTGTGACTTATAATAATAATAATAATGATAATAATAATAATAATGTTATTAGTAGTAGTATTATTAATTTATTAGAAAATCCTCAGCAGTAAGAAAACAATATTGCTTCATTCCCTTTTTTATTGAATTCATTGTTTTATATTTCATATTTATGAAGTCTAAAATTTGCATTGAAGTTCTGATCAAGTTGCTGGCTAAGTAATGTAGCTGTTTACAGCTAAAAAATATTACAATATGATACTGCTGGACTAAAAATACACAGTTCTCACTACATGGTTCGAATATGAAATGAGATGTTCAAAATTAAAAGTAATGTAAGTTTTTAGTATTTATTTAGACTGTTAAAATGTATGGCTCTTTTTAAAAATTATTATTATTATTAATTCTTTTTTTAACCCTAAATAAGTGAGTAGCAGAAATAGGCTGAATCTGAAAAGATTATACTATATACTATTATCCTTTCTGTGTGGAGTCTGCATGTCCTCCCCGTGGTTGCGTGGGTTTACTCCGGGTACTCCGGTTTCCTCCCACAG
>JAUZSU010136647.1:0-15998 GCA_034780255.1 Parotocinclus maculicauda | reverse complement strand
TTGGAATAAGGCTGTAACGTAACAAAATGTGGAAAAAGTGAAGCGCTGTGAATACTTTCCGGATGCACTGTATATGCTGTACATTAGATAAGGACACGTTATATATTAGGAGTGAGTACTACTCATTATGTGGTAAAGCAAGCAGTTTGAGGTTCATAACATGTTCAAACCATAAAATAACATTAAGTCTAAGGTATGTTTACAGCGGTGAGTGGGTCCTGTTACATTTTGGGTAAAACCTATAAATTTTAATATAGAAGCAAATTTAATTTTAAGTGGATAAGACTTAATGGATTATACATGGATCAACAACATCATAAAGAAATTCTGAGTAACTAGTTTAAATCTAGTTTTATTAAATGAAAATGTATTGGCTATGTCAGCAATAAGAACTTTGAGTTAAGAGAGAATATGAGTTGGTTTCACCTGTGTCTGTGACCTGTGTCTGTTCCTCCTCCATTAAAACCTACATATTATTAGGCTCTAGCCCACGTATCAGTTATCAGAGTTCACTGAGGTCGTTATCTGTAATTATTTCATTTACAATAACAGTTTTAAATGCAAGTAATCTAATGTTTAGAAGCCCTAGCCTTAATGTGACATTGCTATTTTTACCATAAGGTTTATTTGGATTTGCAAGTGGCAAATAGCCAAGGTTTAGCTACACTGTCTTGGTAATTCATGATGTAAACTTTTTTTTTTCCATTAGAAAGAAAGTCAACCAGCCTAATACAGATATGCACCTTGTCCTGTTGTAAGTCAGTTTAGCCAACAGTTTAGCTTTCATTCCTCTCTGTGATTTTAAACAGCTGTTTGAGGAGAAGGACATGTTTCTTTATTTAAGAGGGCATTTAAGACTAAAGCAAACACTGTCATTTCCAGTGCATAGGCACTGCACATTAAAGAGAAATGTCTACTCTGTTAGGGTTCCTACTTCATGCCCCAGCGTTACCCGCCGTTCTCGCTGATTAACGTTACAGAGCAATCAGTGAGGCGGTTTATATCCAGTGTTTAATTTGCGACCTGATGACGAACACCTGGTGCCCCTGCTCCACTCTCCTGTGACTTATTCGCACTACACGCGCGCCTGAGCTCATGCTCGCCCTCTGGCGCTTCGGCGCCTTCCACGATTTATTCACGCTATAGGCGCGCTCGAGCTCAGACTTGTCCTCTGGCGTTCCAGAATCCCTCCGTGCCTCGCGATTTGGGAGACGTCCCAAATCGGCGCGTTATCGTGTTCTCTGCACGTCTGCCCTGTTTTGGCACTTTGGCGCCTTTCGCGATCAGTTTGTGCGTTGCCCCCACTCGGGACGCAACACAGCGGCTCGCCTTTTTTCCCTTTGAATTTTTTTTTGTGTTCGGGAGCCTTTTGCTCCGCCCTTTTAGTTTTTCTATATTGTTTTCCCATTATAATTATACTTTGTGGGGTTCCTTCATTCCCGCATCCTTGGGTCCTAACACATATCATAACATACTACGCATTTAAACAAATGTCTACTCCATGTTTAATTCTCACAAGTGTAAGGAACATCATAATGCTTCAGAATTTGATGACTCCATTGTTGTGCAAGGTGAGACAGATATTTTTCATGACCATGAATTTGAGCAAGATCCTTTATATGTGTCAGACGAAGACAAAACTATACAAGAGGCAGGTACCAGCACTGATGAATTAGCAAAACAAGTAGTTGCAGTATAATCTGGCAGCTTTCTTTTTAAAATTGCAGACAATTCTGCATGTATCAGAAAAAGTAACACAGAAAATTACTGAGCACACTGATCAGTTATTTTCACTGTCAGACCCTATTGTCTAAGAAGCTGGTATTAAAATACTGAATAAGCACAACTATTTTACTGACGTAATTGGAAATTAAGTTGTCCAGGCAGTTTAATAGAGTAATATTTTGCACAAATTTAATACACGTGAAGCTCCTTTAACAGCTAAGATGAGATAATCATCTTATGAAGAAAGGTTTCCATATGTTAAACCTGTCGAGTACTATCATTGAGTTTTCACAGCACACTTATATCTATATCCCCATACTCTTATTTCTGTAGGTTCTACTGAATAAAGTGGACTTTTTCGAGAAGGTCCAAGAAAACCAATACAGAGCAGCCTGGTGAGTATTCTTTATATCATGATGGCTCTTACTGTCATGAAAATCCACTTTTTTTGGTGAGGGAATAAAGAAGAATAAAAATAATAATTAATTAAATAAATAAATAATTTAATAAATCATTACTTATTTGGATGAATTTGACATTGCTAACCCTCTTGGAACTTACACAAAAGAAAATACACAAAATATGTGCTGTTTACTAGATTGTAGCTAACCTGCCATCACTACTGCTCATCATTACACTCCATGCAACTCGCTCTTATTTTTTTTAAAATACTTACTGTTTAAATTGTTTTTATTTTAGGTTTTTATTTGTTTGATTTGTTTGGTAAATGCGCTTCTGGAAGAATGGGCAAAAATCCCCATAAACACACTGCTAAGCCTTCCCAGAAGAGTTGAAGCTGTTTTAGCTGCAAAGGGTGGACCGACACTTAATTAACTTGATTGTCACTTGAACTCATATGTAAGTCAAGACAGGTATATAAATATAAATATATTATTTATTCATTTTTTGAGTTAATGCAACTTCAATAATTTAAGGCAATCGGTTTCCTCAAATGAAATGGGTTGCTGCAGTTTAATGGGAAGTTCTTATAACTATAACCTATTTATCTTACTTTAATAGTTGAAAATAAGTTAGCTCAACTTGATTTGCTGGAGTTGTGTAAAAACAGTAAATTTAAGTATGTATATTGCAATTTTGCTGAATATACTTAATTTTAATGAGTTGGTACAACAAATATACATGAGTCCATAATACTTGAATAACCTAACAATTACACGCGACTTGTTTTTTCTCAATTCTATATAACAATGATTACATGCATTGTTCAAATTCATTAAAAAAATAATTTATGCTTAAATTGTTTGCGTTATTAAACTGAAGTTTAAGGCAATCAGTGGCAATTTGAGTTTACTTAATTTGTCAGGTTTTACAGTGCACCAAGGATTCGATGTAGTATACCCCGATGGTGCCACACTAAAACCGGAGCCAGGAGTGGAGTCTGTAGAGCCTGATGTATGCCTTGCATCCTCATTCATAGGTGGGTAGGGATCTTCTTCCCTGCGGTATTCAGAAGCTAACGGTAGTGCTCCTTAAGGACCTTGCTGAGGCGGGCAGAGATGTTGTTCGTCCCAAGTCATCACACTGATGTAGTGCCGAGAGAAGCTGGCAATATCCGTGATTTGTACACCTGGGAGACAAGACATGATAACACATGATGACACCTGAGACAATAGGATGTCAGACTACTGAGCCACCAATAATAAGAACATTGCCCCATTTTACCTTCAGTGCCTGTGCTGGTGCAGATGAGGGCCCAGAGCTCTGAAGAAGTTCGAGCTCCGTGCTGAGCTTGGAGAGTGCTCAAACCTCCATGTTCACCATATTCAGGGAAAGAATAAAAAAACACAGGTACTCTTAAAGGATTAGCAATAAAATCATTAACTTAGTGCCTTAGAGCCCGTGAGCCTTAAGCCGATACTCAATATATTGAAAATACAATCCTTTCTGATATATCTTGATATCTGTGTAACTGGTGATGACTTACTCATAAAATGGCAAATAGTATGAATGTATTAATTAATGTCAGTTTCACAGAATGGGCAGCATGGTGGCTTGGTGGTTAGCATCGCTGCCTGACAGCAAGAAGGTCCCGGGTTCAATCCCAGGGTGGTGCGGCCTGGGTCCTTTCTGTGTGGAGTCTGCATGTCTTCCCCATGTCTGCGTTGGTTTGTTATGGTGGTACTCCGATTTTCTCCCACGATCCAAAAGACATGCATGTTAAGTTGATTGGTGTCTTTAAATTGGCCGTCAGTGTGTGACTGTTGGACACCGGCTGGCCCACGACCCCATGTGGATTAAGTGGAAGAATTTGACAATCCATATGAAACAATTTACAACATTAACACATATACACTGACTAAAACTTGTCAATTTCTGTGTTCGTCTACATTCCAGTATAAAATAGCTAACAGCAGAACAAAACGGCAGGTAACAACTGTGCCTGACAAAAATATTTGTCAGTGTAAATTTACTTTGGAGTGGAAAAAAATGAACAACAAAATGAATGAATACAACAGGAACATTAATTTATCCTCAAATATGCCTGTTCTTTAGAAACAGCAGCTAATCAACATGCTTAGAAGTGAGTGTAGTATAGCATTACAATTCCTGCCTGAGCTTCTTTTTATTCACCACAGGTTTACCCTATTCATTAGTGCCTGTATAGTTAAATAAAAATATCAATATTTGGTCCTAGTGTATCCATAACATATCACAAAAGAAAACTATGATATTTCAATATTATGTATCAATCAAACCCCACCGTTAATCAGCACTGTCTCAAATCAATCATAATAAATCAATCACATTAGAGTACTAAGTAGAAAAAAACCTTATTCCTAAAAATAAATGGGTAAATATAAATTAATAACTGGGTAAAGTACCCTGAAAACTCTGTCATGGCAGTTTATTCACTAAGTAAAACTTTATTTGTGGTTCTGTGAATAACTCAGTGCTTGTTGTTCAGAAATGTACATCCAAAGTAACTGGATGTAAAGGTTTATTGCTCTTGGACAAAAGTAGTATGTTTTAACTTTAGCAATGTCTAGACTTTTATTGTGACAAGACAAAAAAATATAATTGTTTTAATAAACATTTTATTTATGTTTACTAGATGGATAACATTGCTTTGATCCAAAGTAAAAGTGTAGAAAAATATTTAAATATTTATTTATATATATATACAGTGTCTGGTTATTATGTTTATGTTTAGTGGTAAGATAAATGGAATCTCTCAACAGAATAAATATATTTTTGTGTTAGTGTCTAACATATTTTTGTATTTTACTCAGGTTCAGTCTAATAAAGGCCGGAAAGAGTTCAGGGGTATCATATGTATATGTTGTGGACAGGGGCGAAAAATAAATAAATAAACAAATTAAAAACATGTTTCTCTCTAATAGTCATGTATTCCTTAAATAGTGTATTAATAGAGTGCTTGTGGAGCCGAGGGATGGTGAACAATATGGAATGATGGTTGTGGTAGTAGTACAATAAAACTACTTTATGTGCCTAACCCTTTCCTGCTACAAGCAACAGACTGATATCACCCATAGCATTTCTAGGGAGATTATGGAAAGGAAAATGAGGAACACATCTTTTTTGGGTTACCTAAATATTAAAATAAACAAACATTTAAATAAGCAAAAGCTAAATAAACATTTCCATATAGATCATATTTTCAAATATAGTAACTGATAATAACAATCATGAAAATAAATAAATGAATATACGTATATATCTATAAAACCATAAAAATGTGCATGTAGACATAATTTTGGTACACAGAGCTACTGTAGGATCTGGTATCCTCGGGCATCGACACAGCCGGTTAATCACTGTTGGACGCCGTCATCATCACATGCCAGCCATTTTTCAGCACCCCTTGGATGCAAGGCTGGCTAGTTTCATTGAGCTCTATGTAATTTGTCTGTAAAGATGGTGAATAGCTCTTACAAAAGTGCTAAGCAGTGCCAGGGATTTAACTACCCCACTGTACCTTCTGTTCTTCTATATTGTAGTAGCCAACTGTTTTAACATGTGAAAAGTAAACAACAGGGAGTGCAGAGAACTGTAAGCACTTCCATCTATAGACATAAAGTTAGTTACTAAATTACCACAACATACAGGGACGCGTCCTTTAACGTTCATTTGGTCAAGGCCATTCAGGATTTCCTGACACCAGATATGTCACACACACACCTTTACACTATCTCGGGATATGAACCTTAAAATTTAATTTATTAGACATTTTTATTAGAAAAGTTGTTATCTTATGTGCCAGACATGTTTAAATTTTGCTGACATGTTCAAGGTTTGATTACACTGGATTTGCAAAGTAAAGAGCATATGTGTCTGAAATAATTGACTTTACTCATCAATAAGTTCCAATCAATCTAAAAATACTACGTGTGGTATGTAATATTTAGTGAGTAGATACTGGGGACCATTTTATACACAGTCTAAAAATATGGGTCAGTTGATAAGACTACATTTAACAATGATTAAAAGACTAAAAAAATTGAAACTATACTGTTAACATTTACCTGCTGTTTCCTGCTATTTAAATGTTGAGCACATACTTAGGTGCTACGAAATTAAATAAACTATGATTCTAAAACCTTGGTATGGGAAATTCAGCTTATATTCAACACTATGTCTTGCAAAGACTGTACTCAGAACATGTCCTTTTGCTGTAAACAATGGCAATTTCATTTTGTGCTGCCTGTCTCAAACACATTCAACTAATGCATGGAAATCTACCCATTTTAACTAGATAAGTGGACCTCATCTATCCATAGTGTCAATGCAGTCATTCAAAGGCTTTGAAGCATGTGCATGAGTGAACAGGTCTCTCAGCTCACCACCTGCAGTCACTATATCGCTTTTTACCTAAGGTGACAGTGGCAAGGAAAAGTCCCTGAATGTTGTAAGGCAAAAACTTTGGAAGGACCAAGACTTAAAAAGGGACCCATTCGCCTTGGGTGGCTTAGATGGTAATTTAAATAATATATAATTTAATAATACAAATTAATATTAAAACCAAGTAAATGAAAACAGATCAATAAAATAATGTAAAAAAAATATGCAATCTGCAATTATGTCGTCTCTTAGAATTTAGGTTTTTGTGTCCTCAGCTGGTCGTTTTTAGAGGCACATCGTCCCTTGTTACTGCCCTCTGGTGGGGCCTGGGCATGTTGGAACTAGTTTCTGTTGATGGGACCCAGCAGAGTGATGCTAAAGTGAAGAAACTTTCCAGTTTGTGGGGCTGGAACTGGTACGGGAACATCAGCTCGTAGAGAAAAGAGAAACAGTAGTTACTTATTGATTAAGAGCACAGAGTATGTTAACAATCACTAATTCTATGTGCAGCAGGAAACTTTCGGTAGCATTAACTATAGCAGCATAGTTATAAAGAGGAGAACTAGAAGGTAAGAGGGATCACATATGACAACAGCAACCCACCTCCCCAGCAATCAACCACCTTAGTGTTTCACAAAGAGAGCAACTCAGAATCCTAGACCACCATAAATCTTTTTGACTATGAACCCCCAGGTCTGCCCTTAGTCTAAGGCATGGATGCACAAATTAAGATCAGGAGCTCTGAAGATTGGCCCAGCCAGACTGCCGACCAGACAGCCAAAGGTCAGGGCATGATAAGGCAGGCAGGCCAGACATGACCCAAGCCATATATCCCAGTCTAAAGCTAACCAAATGCCTGTGTAAATAAGAATATTTTTAGCCCAGACTTAAATATTTGGAGATTGAATCTTGAACTAAAATAGAGAGTTCAATCCATAGTTGGGGGGTCATGTATAACAAGCTTTTCCCATTTCTGTGACTTGTTTTTTAATTCTAGGAACTAAAAGCAGTCCTGCACTTTGTGAACAAAGTAGATGTGCTAGATTGTAAGACTAAGAGTGTATTCAGATTATGTGGGGCCAGGCCATGTAAAGAATTATAGGTTATAAGATGTATTTTGTAATCAATGCTGAATCTAACTGGTAACCAGTGTAGAAATACCAAAACAGGACAAATATGATCATTTTTTAATTCTAGTTAGTATTTGAGCTGCTGCATTCTGCAATAGGTTAAGTTTATTTAGAGAAGTACTACAGCATCCAATAAGTAAAGTGTAACACTAATCCAGCCTTATAACCAGTTTCTCCGCATCTTGAAAAGAAAGGATCTTAAGGTAATCAAATCATAAGGTCACTGTTGTCAAATTTGCATGTGAAAAAATCACCAAATGTAAACTCTGGTTGATGTTATACTCACAAAGTGTAGTCATCAAAATCTGGAGACCTTATTAGGTTACATGACATCATGGACACCATGATAAAACATGATATTTTCAATAAAAATCTAAGATGTCTAAGATTAGTCTAATTGACCCAAAGATGAATATCAGGGATATCTATTAGGGATATCAATAACTGTGGCGGGAATTGTGTTTACAAGTAGGTGAAATTCCTTTCAATATAGCCTCTGTGATCCAGCAGTAATACCACAGTCTACAGAGTCTAAAACTGAGATTAATTTGAATGCACTAAAGGCAGAGATTTTACTACTTGAATATTATATGGATTCTTTGGAAAGGCACTATATATGTATGTAACATTTATATTACTGTTACCCCACTTGTCCTCAGTTAGCAATACCTGCTTCAGATAGGATTGTTTTTATAGATGCCTTGTTCTCTAGAGCCCATAGTAGATTGACACCAGCAGTGAGCCTTGGCCCAATCGATTCTGTCCTAATTCTTCTTCAAGGAGCTCCAGTGGAGTTTGAACACCCTCTTCAGTGGACAGAGCCATGGGAGTAATCCCCTTGGCCATGGCAGAGATGGAAAAAGTCTGCATCAGCCTACAAACAAAGCAGAATAAAAGGGTTCACATGATATTATACACATACACAAACACAGTGTGAGGTTCTTGATCTATAGGTCGCATTGCAGGGGCACTGTGAAATCCCACCATGACCAAAAGTATGTTCATTACCTCATGTAACTAAGAACCATATGCTTTGGTTAGAAACGCAAACAGAGCAATAGCTAAAGGAAGCACACAGGTTAGTGCTATTAACTACTTACTCGTAAAAAAGAAGAAACCAAAATTCATTATTGACCTAATTGTAAATACAATATAAAGACAGATATTTTAAGCTTACTTTAATAAGGATGGAAGGTTGAAACAGCTATTAATAGTTTTCTATATAATAACAGACAGGGGTTTCAAATGTCAGCAAATGAAAACAACCACATAAGTGACAGGTTAGATTTCATGCTTGATCTTCAGGTGGAATTAGAAGCTTCATGCTGTCTCGCCCCCTCTTCTTATTATTTGGTAATGAGTTGGCACTGAGGAGAGTTAGATAATGGGTAGTGGTTTTTCACATGGGGTGGAAAATAAGGAGTCTACAAAAGAAACTGACTGTCTGTGCTTTTGAGGTATCTCAGCAGTAAAGAGATTATAGGAAAAAGGAGAGGGTAATATCAAGTGGAAGAATGATGCTCTGGGGGCGTGCAAGGGTGAGCTGGGGGCTTTTAGTTTCTTGCTGGTTAAGAGTGGGTAATACCAGTGGGTTTGATACCAACAGCACTAGACCTGGTACTTGAGTGTATGTGAAAGGACAATATTTGAGTTCAGAATTTCAATCATATTAATGATATGAAGTAATGCTGATTCAAATTGCTATTTCACTAAGGTGCCGACTCAGATTGTGAACTTATTTAATTTTGGCCCCATGCTCCTATACTAACCAGACAAAACACATGCAGAGATCAGCATGACACCATATAAATTCAACTGTAGCTCATTTGTCATGCTTACTCTCATCGCAGTCAGATGATGAATGCCTGGGAAAACAAACGATCAGAAAAAGAGGGAGAGAGAGAGAGATAGAAAGAGAATTACAGACAAAAATACTTTTTGCAAAAAGTATTAATATCCCATGATGAAATATTCCTATTTTTTGTGAGCAGTTTATCTACAGTAGCAACCCTGATGTACATAATACACACCGACACAGACCTTGCAATGAAAGTTTATGAAATCATAATCCAATGCTATCATTTATATTGCTATCCCATGATTCCCAGGGCTAGATATGGCTAATCAAATGCAGCAATGCTGTTTACATGCCGTTACAGAACATTAAAACCATTGCAGGGAACATGATCAGAGAACTAGCTGTGAGAAATTTGACACAAACTTGTTTTCCATTCAAAAGTTTAGCAAATGTTTAATCAACTAGCTGAAAATCTATCAAGTACCCTTATGTAAAATGCATGTGGTTGACACAATATTGTTTGCGTAAAGAGGACTATAATACTGAAAAATTAATGATGGTACATTAATTAAACTTGTTAAATATGGTAATTATGGTTGCCCTGGTGGTCTAGACTTAAGATCTTATAAAACACTATATTGTCCTATATGATGGACTGCAAATAACACTGTACCAGTTTATATATCCCTACAGTTATCAAAACCTGGTTAGAATATTCTAACATAAAATAAAATGCTGACAGAACAGACCTTTTTTTTTCATATTCTGTCTGGTCGCCTTAATTTCATTTAATACAAATTGCAGTTAATATACATCCATTTTGGCATTTCCTAGAAAACATTCCTAAAGAACAGTTGAAATGTTAATGCATTTAACACTTTGTAATGCTGTCATTCCTTCTCACAACACTGGAAATGCATTAGAACTATATTTTGTCCTGTTCTTTTTTAAAACATCTCTAAAGGTGCTCAAAAATACAGGATTATTAATTTACAGAAGTGGTGCATTTTGATATCATTCATGCTCAGTATTTATTGGGTTGCCATTTTGACAGTTTACACTACAGCTAGACATTGGGAACTTGTGTTGTTGCATTTGTAATTATATAGTTACAGTGGTCTATTTCATATAGTAGTTTAATTGGCACGTGTTAAATGTGAACATAATGTTAAGGTTAAATTATTTCTCTGTATGTTTAGTTTCACCTTTTCTTGCAACATCAATAAACCTGTGGACAAGAGCCAAGTGCCTTCAAATTCTTGATGTTAGGAGAGCTTTTATCTGTCTGTCAAGATATATTCAGCACATTCAGGACAGAACAGTTTGTTTTTGCATGTAGATTATCAGTTTGCCAAAAAACTAACAACTTTTATCACTCAGAAATTATTTGGTTTATGGTTCCAAATCAGAAAAAATACGTGGGGGGTATGGCTGGGGTTGTTTTTTTCCTATGTTTTCTTTCAGGTTCTTGCCCTAGATCCGGGGGTGTCCTGCTTGAACTCGGATTCGGCCTGAGTAAGTGTCTAACCTGATACTTTCTGGGCCATCGTGACAGAGCATGCAGTTAGGTGTGTCCACAGATGCCTTTGCAGACCCCTAGTGTATTTCGACCCATGGGGCATTGCTTGTCTCAGCCCTGCATGAGCCTTTCGAGGGGGATACTGTCACGCCTGGTGACTGCGCAGGCACACGTTGATTGTGCACACCTGCCCCGGATTAGCGAGGACTATTTATATGCTTTGCCTGCATTCAAGCGGGGCAAAGCTTTGTGTCTTTATGCTTTACTTTATTTTGTGTTTGATGCAGGTGAGGTAGGATCTTACTTTCTCGATCGCCCTTCCAGACTACCTGTATTTGATCCTACCTGACTGTCGTCCTATTTGTTTATTTCTGGTTGCTTTTTGTTTATTTAGTTACAATAAACCTTTGTATTTCCCACACGTCACGTTTGCTTCTGCCTTCATAGACAGGGAGGACCAAGACTCAAAAAGGAACCCATGCTCCTTGGGTGGCCTAGCTCTTAACTGAAATAGATAAGTTTGTATTATTAGTGGAATCAAGTGAATAATAGCAGGTAAATAAAATGATGTAAAATATATCTTGTCCAATACACAGAGTCATGTTAGAATAGAGTCCTCAGTGGGAAGTCCTTGGAGAGCTGGAACAGAGGTTGGGAGAGAAACAGAAAATGCAGTTACTTATACAGTACAAACCAAAGGTTTGAACACACCTTCTCATTCAAATAGTTTTCTTTATTTTCATGACTATGAAAATTGTATATTTACACTTAAGGCATCAAAACTATGAATTAACACTTGGAATTATATACTTAACCATCTGGTGACTGTGGAGGCCAGGTCATCTGGCGCAGCACCCCATCACTCTTCTTCTTGGTCAAATAGCCCTTACACTACCTGGAGGTGTGTTTGGGGTCATTGTCCTATTGAAAAATAAATTATGGTCCAATTAAACGCAAACCGGATGGAATAGCATGCAAAAGCACCCCCACACCATCACACCTCCTTCTCCATGCTTCATGGTGGGAACCAGGCATGTAGAGTCCATCCGTTCACCTTTTCGGCGTCGCACAAAGACAAGGCGGTTGGAACCAAAGATCTCAAATTTGGACTAATCAGACCAAAGCACAGATTTCCACTGGTCTTATGTCCATTTCTTGTGTTCTTTAGCCCAAACAAGTCTCTTCTGCTTGTTGCCTGTCCTTAGCAGTGGTTTCCTAGTAGCTATTTTAACATGAAGGCCTGATGCACAGGCTATTAACTAGAGATGTCTCTGCTACCAAAACTCTGTGTGGCATTGACCTGGTCTCTAATGGTCTCTGAGCTGCTTTTAACCTGCGATTTCTGAGGCTGGTGACTCGGATGAACTTATCCTCCGCAGCAGAGGTGACTCTTGGTCTTCCTTTCCTGGGGCGGTCCTCATGTGAGCCAGTTTCTTTGTAGCCCTTGATGGTTTTTGCGACTGCACTTGGGGACACTTTCAAAGTTTTTCCAATTTTCGGACTGACTGACCTTCATTTCTTAAAGAAATGATGGCCACTCGTTTTTCTTTACTTAGCTGCTTTTTTCTTGACATAATACACATTCTAACAGTCTATTCAGTAGGACTATTAGCTGTGTATCCACCTGACTTCTGCACAACACAACTGATGGTCCCAACCCCATTTATAAGGCAAGAAATCCCACTTATTAAACTTATTAAACCTTCGCACACCTGCGAAATGAAAACCATTTCAGGTGACTACCTCTTGAAGCTCATCAAGAGAATGCCAAGAGTGTGTAATCAAAGCAAAAGGTGGCTACTTTGAAAAACCTAGAATATAAGACATATTTTCAGTTGTTTCACACTTTTTTGTTAAGTATATAATTCCACATGTGTTAATTCATAGTTTTGATGCCTTCAGTGTGAATCTACAATTTTTATAGTCATGAAAATAAAGAAAACTCTTTGAATGAGAAGGTGTGTCCAAACCTTTGGTCTGTACTGTATATTAAACGTACAGAGTCTATTAATGACCGCTGATGCCATGTGCAGCAAGAAACCCCAGCAGCATTAACTATAACTAAGGAGGCAAGAACTGAAACCCAGCACAAAGCTCAGGGCAGGCAGGTCAGACATGACCCCAGACTCCGGCCACAGTAACCAAACTTTAGCAATATTACGTAACTGAAAGAAAGAAATTAGTGTGACGTTGCTAATGTGCACATCAAGGGAGGAATGTGTCCAGGAGGAATAAATCAAGCTTTATACGTTACATTTTTTTACAGTTGGACTGGGCGTTACTGAACAGCCATATAGATTTAGGATAGAAAAAGCCACCTTGTCATTCACAGTCTTGGGTCCAACTTATAAATCCTCAGTTTTATCTGACATCTAAATGACATCCAAAATGTTACTTCCTTAACAGAATTATGCATTTGCTGACTGTAAGGCCATCATTTTCATCTGCTGACATGTGCTGTGTATCATCTGTATAGCCCTAAACTTATGTCATGTTTATGATTAATTGAGCCTAAAAGTGCCATGTACAGGAAGACCCCTGAGGGACACCAGATTGGTTAATTAGGGTTTAAACCAAAAACGTGCAAGTCTCTTAATATCTATAGTGTTTTCTAGCCTATTTAGTAAAATATCATGATCTTTAGTGTCAAATGTTGCTCTTCAATCTAACAAATCCATTTTTATTCTGATTATATTAATAGATCAGTAAGTACCTTGCTTTTTCAAAACTATGATGAGGCCTGAATCCTGACTGAAATGTTTTATAAATACCGTTACTTAGAAGGTAACAACTGACCTGCTAATAGGCAGTGTAATGCTGGGTGCAGCGGAGACAAACATACTTAGCGGGGAAAATGCAGTGATTTATTATAACAATCATAAAACTACATAAACAATGGAACAGGAAAACAAAAATCCAGTAAATAATAATAAGAACCCAAGCCACAAACATGAACATAAAACGTCCAGGAAACTAACCTTGCACCACATAAGTGCGGGCGAGGAGACTAAATAGTCTCTGCTGATCAGTGGCAGGTGCGCACAATCAGCAGGTGTGTGCCTATGCAGTCAGCAGACGGGACAAACAGCTTTTTTTAAAAATTTTGTTCTGTAATTAGACAGCTCACAAGGGTCGAGGTTGTTGTTTTTTTTTATAAGGGGTTTTACCAAACATTAAAAATGTAATTTATATCTGTACAAAAGAGTTTATTTAAGTTATGTTATGACTCTTTTTAGATTTACTGTAGTTTAGTTTGTATGTAGTTCCTAGTTCAGCCGCTAGGTGGCTTCCAGAATGCACCAATGCATAATAACGCTCACCACACGGTTCAGAGAGGACTCGGCATGACACGGACTTCATTTCACCGTTTTCGTTTAGTCATGTGCGTCTATTAAAGTGAGTAACAGTATTTGTACTTTCTACCTGTAAGCTCCAAAGTTGTAGTACATGGTGTATCATGGGTAATTATCGTTGGAAACCCTTTCTGAGTGTTTTGAGAAGTTTATTGCTAGCCAGTTATTATTATTATTATTATAGTAATTAGCGTTACCTAGCATAATTGAGGTAGTCTGAGAAATGTCTGTATTGATATTGATATTATGTTTGTACTAAAAGAGTGACGTGATTTATTCTTTCTTTGTAGAAAGCCACATGCCACACACACACATCATAAGTCTGATTAAAGACAAGCTTATGTTAAATCCTGAAGCTGAATGATCTCTTGCTCTCTTCATCTCAACTCACCTGGACATATAAAATTGCTGTCCTAACCTGACCCCTGCAGTGATTGTTAACTCATAAAAACAAGTTACAGTCCTCATTACAACCTGTACTGAAATGCGGTATGTTTCTCTAAACAAAATTTTAATAATTTTAAGTTCTACTTTGTTCTCAACCCAATAGATAAGGCTTCAGTAACCATGTAATTAATTACATAGCAGTTATTGTACTTTGTTGAAAGTAGAGCTATCTAACTGGTCTTATTTATACTGGCAGCTCTGCATTGTTTTACTTAATCTAGGCAGGTCATAAAGAATATTTTACTTTTCAGTGGTGGCCTGCATAGTGGAAGCACATATATTGTTTTGTATAAACTAGTTTGGGCCAGCATGGCGGCTCGGTGGGTAGCAATGTCACTTCACAGTGGGGAAAGTCTTCGGTTCAATCCTCAGGTGGAGTGGTCTGGGCCCTTACAGGTTTGTGTGGGTTTACTTTGAGTACTCCATTTTCCTTCCACAGTCCAAAGAACATATGTGTGCCCTGATTGTGTGGATGAGTTTATGCTGCCAACTAGGCACTGGCTTTTCACAAATTTGTACCGGATCAAGTGGATAAGGAAGTGAATGAATGAATGAAAATAAAGGTTGTGTTCTGATATCAGCACAAACATTTTGTAAATAAGAAATGACTCACGCAGCTCACTGTCCTAACGTCATTCTTCTTCTTCTTCTTCTTCTTCTTTCGGTTGCTCTTTCAGCCACATCAAAATTTTCCTATAATACACCAATCCTATGCATGTCCTCCTCCATAACCCTCCTCTTTGGCCTTCCTCTTCTTCTCCTTCCTGACAGATCCATCCTCAACAAGCTTTTCCTTATGTACCTTGCAAATGGTATTGTCGGCAAAGTGAGTGAGGTGATACTAAGAGGGTTTGGTCACGTGTAGAGGGCACAGGCATGAAGCAGTTCAGATATGAGTACATTTACATTTACATTTGATTTATAATTATATGAGTATATCTGAGGTACGTACAGCACAAGAAGAATGATTCAAAAAAAAAAGTGAGAGAGGTGATACAGAGAGGGGTTGGTCACGTGGAGAGTGCACAGGCATGAAGCAGTTCAGATATGAGTACATTTACATTTACATTTGCATTTGTCATTTAGCAGATGCCCTTATCCAGAGCGACTTACAATTCAT
This sequence comes from Parotocinclus maculicauda, assembly GCA_034780255.1. Taxonomy (NCBI): domain Eukaryota; kingdom Metazoa; phylum Chordata; class Actinopteri; order Siluriformes; family Loricariidae; genus Parotocinclus; species Parotocinclus maculicauda. The sequence goes on along the minus strand of JAUZSU010136647.1, from coordinate 85 downwards.
ACATTCTTACAATCTAAGCAACTGTGGGTTAAGGGCCTTGCTCAGGGACCCACCTGTGGTAGCTTGGCAGAGGTGGGATTTGAAA
>JAUZSU010136636.1:0-15999 GCA_034780255.1 Parotocinclus maculicauda | reverse complement strand
CACCTCAACTCTCCTGTTTCCACCAGAACTGTCCGTCGGAATCCACAGGGTCAATATACACGGCCGGGCTGCTATAGTCACACCTTTGTCTAAAACCAGGTGTTTCAGTTTCATTGTCCAACCCCTGTGTATATACTGAGAATATTAACACATTTACTATTTTGAGCAAATGCACTAGATATATGGACATTTGGGTGTATATATATATATACATTTGTAACAGATATTTGCATAGATAAAATATGTTTTTAACAAATAGTCTTGGTTTGTTATAATTCTTTTTCTTTTATAAAGCAATAAATCTTTTATAGACTTCAGGTTCTTTATGACAGTTGTGATCAGAAAAACATCTCTGAATACATAATGTCAAATCTGATAATAATTGGGAGACAACAGCAGAATCACATCGACTTTTTTAAAGACAGAAATCTGAGGCTACAGTGGGTATTGACAAAAATGTCAATTTCTGCTGCTGTATGGTTAGAATCTGGGTTAAACCTGGATCCATAGATAAAACCTAGCTTGTATCAACAATCCGAGTTGTTCTTGGTGATGTTCTGGTATAGAAAATGCTTTATTGCACCCACTGGACCTATCAAACAAGGCTTGCATGCCAGAGCAAAGAATTAAAGAGTTAATTAATTAAATTAACCTTTTGTCACAATATAGTGATGAAATAGCCATCACTGTTTATATCATGTTAACATCGCAAAGTAAATTAAACCTGGTTCCATGGGTAATGTTTTGTAACTGGTTCCAATGAGGAGCAGGGAGAATTATTTTTTTAATCAATTCCCTCTTATTGTAAGACTCAGTGTTAGATAAATACCTGCCTGAGACAGAACTGCTGTTTTGCAGCAATCTGACATTTTTAGCTAGGTGTGGATTTTGTTGTCTATTTTTTGTCTCCACTTATAAACCTGCTGTTCATGAATGCTCCAGTCCTACCCCTGGATGCCAGTCTATCGCAGGACTGGGTAGGGGCTGCTGTTGAAGCAAAAGGGGTTGCTCCCTTGATCAGCCTCCTCTTCCTCAGAGACAGCCGTCATGCGGGTGAGTGACTCCTAACTTTCTCCTTTTTAAACTCTTCATATTCTGGTCAGGGTTGCAGGAGATTCCAGAGACCAACTTGGGATTCACATGGTGCAAATGCATCACATGGCTGGGTAGAAGCCACTGTTGAAGTTCTTATGAAAGGATACTCCTTTCGTGTGTCCATTCCAGTAAACACAGAGGACTCAAACCTGGGTCATCATGGGAAAGGGGTAGCAATATTGTACCCAAACACTAATAACCACCCAAACACTCTTTTGGGACTATATGATCAGTGCATAGGTAACATCATTGAGCAGTATACTGTGTAATTATAATAACTGCACATTTATTTGTCTCATGGAATAAACTACGTGTAATTATGACATGGTTGTCTTGTTAGGCCTGCAGCAGCACATTGCACAGGCCTTGTACTAAAATGGAAAATCGTTTCTATTTTTTTTAGTTCTTTGTGTTGATGTTCGACCTCTGTACACTCGGAGGTGACACTTGTGTGAAACAGACGGCTGCCGGTAGAGTGTAACGCCACTTTGGATGGTTGTGAGTATCGGCATGCTGACTCTAGCTGCCATTTAAAGGCACTGGCACTCAGCAGGAATGTGAGCGCTGTGCTGAACATGCCGAGGCGAGGCGGTGCTTTCTTATTTTTAACCGTTTGGGCGGGTCGAACTCGGCTGAGCTGCTCTCATTTTCCGTGTCTTCCTCAATGAGGTCGGGCTCTGCTGATCTCGGGTCATTCGAACCGCCTTCCACATAACGGAGCTCCATAAACACTTCAAACAAGGAGGAAAACAATTCACAACAACAAATATTACAAAAACAACTCTGGTAAGTCTTTATAATGTCTGCCTTAAGAAAAATGTGCACATTTAAAGTTAGCAAAGTAGTTACTAATTAGAATAGTAATAATAAAACTGTATGTAACATTTAGCATTTAACCGTATTTCTACAAGCTAGCAGGACTGCTATTATTATTATTATTATTACTATTATTATTATTATTATTAATAATAATAATAATAATAATAATAATAATAATAATTAATTATAATTAATTAGTTTAAATAATTCATCCTGTTCCTGTTAACACATTTTATAACTGCCCTTACCAGTCTGAAGAAATATGGAACTAGTTAGCAAACTAGGTGGTAATTAACCTACTAAATTATTTACGCATTAATATTTGGCATTAAGCCTAATATTTTAAACAGATTTTATGTTGTAAAGGTATAATGGTTATTTATTTGTTTTATTATTTATTTATTATTGCACCTGCACATGACCAGTTCAGAAACTGTTTTAACCAGTTATTAACCATAATTCCTAAAATGTGGTAATAAAATATACATTTTTCCTTTACTTTAGTTAACGTTAAAACATTTAATGTTAAAATAAGATTTGCACTTTAGTCTTGTGATTTACAAGCTGTTTACTACGTAGGTCTGCGGCTATTTTTTAAATGACTGTTGTTCTTGTTAATAATAATATTAATACAGTTTTGCTTAACAAAACTAACAAACATTTTGGACCTGTGGTTGGAAGTTCAGAATATGGAACAATTTGTTGAGAGTGACCCTGAATTAATGTTTATTAATTAATTAATATTTACTATGTAGTAAACTAGTCAGTAATTTGCTCACTAACAATAGCTTTTGCTGTATTAAGGTTTTTCTAATTCTACGCGAATTACTTCGTAGGCTTAAATCTATTGTTGTTGTTGTTTTTAAGAAGAAACGAATTGCTTTCCCACTAACATGACAGGCATTAATGCAGAGAAACATGAAACAACCTGTGGAATCTAACTTTTAGGGCTGTACCATGTATACTTTTAACATGTTGGAGGAAGTTGAGACACCTGCTTTCTAGTGTAAATGAATCTATTGTCACAAAAAGGACTTTAGTTGTATTAGCATTGCAGTCTTATGGTTTGCAAAATAATTAAAGTCTATAATTGGGGTATTATTTCATTAGTGGTTATTAGGACAGCTTCTTTCTAGTGTCAGGTGTACTGTGACTGAAAATAGGCTACAGTAGCACAAATTTCAAGTAAAGATCCAAATAAAAATGGAATATTAATATTCAGACTAATTATTACTTAATACTACCATTTGGATGGTAGGGTCAGAATTTGGTCAACAACATGAAAGCATGGCTCCATTCTGCCTTGTATCACAAGCTGCTGCTGGTGGTGTAAGGGTGTGGGGAATATTTTCTTGGCACATTTCTTCTTCTTCTTCTTCTTCTTCTTCTTATTACTATTATTATTATTATTACTATTATTATTATTATTAATAATAATAATAATAATAATAATAGTAATAATAATAATAACAGTAAAGCAACTACTACTATTACTAATTATAGTACAATTAGTATAACACCACAATGATCAAATAAATAGTAGTAGTTAAAGTAGGATTAATAATTACTATTAATCCTAATAATGATAAGACCACTGCTATGACTATAAACAATAATTATATAAAGAGTTATAATAAGTAAGCTACTACTTTATTTCATACATGTATTATTATTATTATTATTGTTATTATTATTATTATTATAATTATTATTATTATTATTATTACCATTATTATTATCAACAATAGTAATACTAATAATAATAATAATAATAATGAATTGTGGTTTATAATATCCAGTATATACTAATACTATCAGTACATACAAACTTCCTAAAAAAGATCGAACTCACAGGGAAAATAAATATGCAGTTTCCATTTTATTCCCAGGTCAGAAGATCATTTCCCTTTCCTGTACTCCAGGGAATATTGCTGGATTGATTAAAGGCTATGCTGAAGATTTATAACAGCCAAGCCTGCCACAGATACACAGACAAATATCTGCTGAACCGGAACCCAGGTTCACTACTGGCACGGCGCCCCTTATCTAGTCTAAACTTGCTGCCTACCAGTAATCTCTTCACTCATGTATCTGGATTTTCATCAGGGAGCAGGAATGTGACCAAACTCCAGCGTAAAGCCACGGGATCTGTGATGTGATGGTGCTTTTTTGATGGCTCTTATTAATAAGGGTTAAAGACGATGAATGAGAAATAAAACTGGCCTGTGTTCAACCTTGCTTTATAGAGTGACAGGACTATAAAGAAAAGTCCCATGCTTAATGACTGGACCTTACCTTGTCGTTCTGATAGGCCGTGACCGCTATGAAATCCGTTTCTGGGAACACGTACGTCCTGAAGGTGCTGTAGGGCAGCTTGAGGATGTCGTTGGCACGGACGATGTGAAACCTGGGCTGGTACTTGTGCATGGAGTTCAGGATGGTCTGGAATCGGAACAGATCAGACCTCGGTTAGACCCGCTCAATCACCCTACGGCTATTCGGTGACGTGTTAACCCGGTCTGAGCGGCGCACGGCGAAATAAAGCATTATTAATATATAATACAGCTTTTATTTACAGCCTTAATAACATGTCGTTTCAGGGCAAGCACGGTTAGAGAAAAACAGAGAGCAGAAGCAATTATCCAATGTAACATCGAACCATGGCAAGGAAATGCATGGGTTAACCCAAGGCCGCAGACTCCAAGGGCTGGCATGTGGAACACGGCTTTCCTAGAACCCTGTGGCATTTCTTCTGCTTTAAAGCAATCACTCGGCAAGCTTTCCTCGCCAAATTGCACTTAAGGAGGCCAGTGACTGAAAACACTTTGGGGATCTAAAAGTTCCCGCAGGATAATGAGCTCTAAAAAAGGTCCTAGAAGAGAGGCCCATGGAGCTAAAAAAACGGGCCTAATGGCCTGTGGACCGGATCGAGATCTCTGAATCGTTTTTTATGGACTGTGGACTCCATGGACAAAGTGCTTGTTGATTTTCAATGTATAAAAAGTGTACAAAAAACACACTAAGAGCAGCACGGAGCCCCTCCGGTTGATCCACCAGAGCTTTTAACAAGGTGGCACAACTTTACTGGCTTGCTCACGCTTCGTTGGCCGCTCTGCACGGCTGGTTTGAACTTCTGTCGAATTGAAAAATCAGCAAAGCACCTCCACCTCTAACTCCAGGTGTGAGTCCAAAAGGTAAGGCATATTTGTAGAAATAAAGCGGTGGATGGACCTCAAGTTCTGAGCTTAACACACATTATGCTTTAAACAAGCTGCCTGTTCTATTCAGCAATAGAATGACATTACATTAGCAGTCATAATAACAGTGGAGCATAAGCAACACACAAACGTTGGAGGCTCCATGACTGTTATGACAAGTCTGTACGTCTCTGTGCAGAGTGGTTTTGTAGGCCACGTGCACGACAAGCTCGAGACCCGAGTTTAAGCAAACAAAGCAAAACAAACAAAAAGCAACCAAAAAAAGGCTGTGGTCGATGCTCATCTCTCTTTTAATCTCAGTTCCTCGCATATATATTTAATATGTAAATATAAAGGAACAAACAGACAAGCAACAAAGAAAGGTAACTGCTGTATTTGATCTTCTTCAATCTCTATCTATATATAATTAATCAATACACACACACACACACACACACACACACACACACACATATATATATATATACTTATATACACTGTTTAAAAAAGTAGGGGATATTTCATTATTATAACAACCAACCAAAAAACAAACACATATATATATATATATATATATGAAAAAAATAATCATATAAAAAACTAAAAACTAATAAATAAATAAATATTTAAAATGTGTGTATGTATATAGCAAGAAATAAAACTGAGACTTGTTTTAAATTTTTCTTTCTTTAAAAAAATTAAAAATAAAATAAATAAATAAATAAATTTTTAAAATAAAATATATATATATATATATATATACCTCCCTATACATACACACACAAAAAACATCTATAAACAAATATATGTATAAATAAACAAAAACAAAACAAAAAACATAAACGAGCAATAAAGTCACTTGCCCTGTTTAATCTCGCTCATACACACATTTAAAAAAATAACAAAATGAACAAGAAACACAAATACTGTATGTAATATCTCTTGATGTATTTATCATATATATATATATATTTAACACACACACAAATATATATATATATATATAAACAAAAAACAATTCAAAATAAAGTGGCTATTCTGTGTTTATTAGATCTTGTAATTGTTCTCTCTTTATATATATATTAGCAAAAACAAAACAAATTTAAAAAAATGAGTACTTGCTTTATTTAATCTCTTTTTAAAATCTCTTTTGTGTATGACACACTGCTCATACACACTTGCAGTTACAAAAATGGCTGAAATTAAATAATAAAAGCCTCCATGGATAATTTCAGAATCGTTATACCCACCCCGGGGAAAGAAATGCCCAGACGGTTTAACAGTGAGATTCTGCGACGGTTTATTCATTTATATGTCTAAATTACTTGCTTTTTTCTTTTTATAAATCTAACTTAGCGGCTGTGTTCGTTTATAAACTATTGTTATCACTTTGACGCTATTGAAGTTTATTTCCCTATATTTCTACCCGTGTTTATAGGCCTATTATATAGCGTTTCTAAACACTTCACTGCTCGTGCTCAGGAAAGTAACTAAATAAATGAATCACTAAATGAAAAATGATAAACAGCTGCAGTCCCACATCAGCACGCATTTACTCTGCACTTACTAACTGCACGAGCAGCACACAGTTTTAAAGAGTAAAATGCGTCACTTACGAAGCCGTGCTTGTCCGAAATGTTGTTGGTCAGCTTGAGTTTGTGGAAGGTGACAGGCTTGGCCATCCACTGCTCCCCCGTGGCGGGGCTGTCCGGGTGGATGTACATGCGCTTGGGCATCTCCGGGTCCGCTTTGCCCGCGACCATCCAGCGCGAGTTGTGGAACTTGTAGCGACAGTCGTCCGCCGCCACGATGTCCATCAGCAGGATGTACTTGGCCTTCTTGTCCAGGCCGTTCACGCGCACTTTGTACGGTGGGAACATCCTCCTGCGGGCGCGCAAACACGGGGAGACATTTCTCATCAAATCCCCCATTTTACGAACTGAAAATCCATCGGTAGGGGAAAGAAATCTGCCCCGTAGCCCACACAGATCCGTACGCGACACCGTCACACGTTCCCCACTGCTCTCCAGATCCAGCTCTGATTTAATAAGCACTGACAGTAAAACCAGTAAAGCGCTTTTGGTGTTTACAAAATAGGAGCTGCGCTGTAATTTATGCGCGCAGAACAAATAAACAGGGCTTGTTGGACATTTTAATCGTTCCCATTTGAAGCCGTGATTTCGTGTCGATTCGAGAGTGCAAGGGTCAGGCGAGCTCGTGTCGTGCTTTTATTTTATGCTGCTCTGCTCTGGATCCGAGAAAACCAAATTGCTATTTCTAAGCTCAAAGGCAAGCTCAGACCATTCTGGATACGTAAAATACGTGTCCGGTCGATTGGGAAACCAGTAACGCGCTCTAATACGCACCGTTTAGGCAAAGTAGGCCAGACCTGGGTGCAAAGTGAAACTGCAGACAGAGGTGCTTGCGTTTTACGTGGACTTCTCTTAAATCTAAAAAAATATGCGGCCCTTTCATAAGGTTTTATCAACCACATCCTCGAGTCACCTGTCTCTAAAACACCTTTCCAGTCTGAATCGGGACCCACGAACACACGAACGCACCGACTCACCTTCCAGACTTGGTGATGACCATCTCGGTGCCGAGCTTATGAAACTGGTCCCACAGCTCCTTGGCCTCGAGTGTGACTTTGGGATCATCCTCGACGTCCTCCTCGGGCTCGAGGCTCTTGAGGGCCCGGAGGTGCGCGGCGGCGGCGGCCGCTTGCTGCTGCTGCTGCTGCTGCGGGTGAGAGTGGTGATGGTGGTGGCCGTGTAGCGCTGCGTGCAGACCCGCCTCGGCCGCCCCGGAGAGTGCGTGCGCCTCGGCCAGCGGCTTGGGGAGTAGCCCGATGCTCGGGAAGAAGGAGGCGGGCTGCGCCGCGGCGAGGAACGCCGACACGGGGAAGTCGGCGGGCCGGTGCGCGTGGAACGGGTGATAAGCCATAGCGCCGGTCCCCGTGAAAACCGGATCTCTCATCGGTGCATCCACAGACGAAATAAAGAAGAGTAAGAAGAAGAAGAGGCCACGCTAGAAGAAGCGAGGAGTAATCAGTATGTCCAGTAGAACAAGCTGGTTTGGTTTTTAGCAGCGAGGCCGTAAAGTTGGAGCTCCGCGCGCGAACCAAGGGAAGCAAACAAGCCTGCAGGTCCTCGTTAGTCCCCAGAACCACGTTATCATGATCATAAAGAGCCCAGATTCTTCATCAGACTCGCCCAGCTCCAGCTGCTCGTCCGGATCTCAGCGTGCCTTTCTCGTCCGTCCAAGCGCTCCGAGGTTTGGTGCGCTTCTTCTTTGCGCGTCCCTCCTCCTCTCAGCTCGCCCACACTAATGAGCCAATGTGCCTTGATTGCCGATTTTACGCATTCAGGACCAATCGAGGCGCTCGGTGGGCGTCCCCAATGACAGCTCTATACTGAGCAGGAGGCGTGGTGAAGCGCGGCAGAAAGGAGGTGGAGAAAAGGGCCGGTTTGAAAGGTGTCAGGAGCATTTGCAGCGAGAAAACATGTCAACAGGATAAAATATTAACCAATGACAGACAGAAGATGTGGAAATCCCACCCTCCAAATACAGAGCTAGAAAGAGGGAGAGGAAGAGAGAGAGGAAAAAGAAAGCAAGCAGGGCCAAACACAGAGCGAGTTGAGTTTCATTTTTCATTAAAAAAAAATAATAAGGGTAAATAAGCTCTCTTATTCTTTGCTTTTCTGGCCAGCTTTGCGTGTTTATGAATTACAAACTCGGGTCCCTACAGTTCTCATTATTGTGACTTGCGATTCCCAGATGCAGAAGATCCCGTACTGTCTCAGGCACTCGACAGAATTCAGCTCCGTGAAAAGAAAGACAAACATCATCACAGACCCCCATTGTTAAAAGTCGCGCTCTAACCCTTGCGCTTTTACGCTCGAGAGGAGAGCAAGCCGCGGCCCCTTTAAGAGGCTCCGTCCGCGCTCTGATTAAGTGGGACTCCACTATTTGTTAAAAGGCCGCTTGGCGCCAGCCGGCTGGGGTCCTACAATAAGAACCTGGCCCGTGTCACTTCATATTTACCGTCAAGTCCTCAAATGGCGTGCACCCATCCGACCAGCGCGCACCAGCACCGGACCAAAACTCAGGCGAAAAACAATTCAGCGTGCTCCAGTTAATAGAGGAGAAAACAGGGAGGAAAAAGTGGCACGAATGTGGGAATAATAATAATAATAATAAAAATAATAATAATAATAATAATAATAATAATAATAATAATAATAAAACAAAAACACAAAATTGACACGTTTATTTATAACCTATGTATGCCAACCTGTAACGAGGTAACGAGGAACAACAGCAGATTTAAAATGAATATATATATATATATTCAGAATATAATTTTATTGTATTAAATATATGTAAACGGTTTCAACAAAAGGTGGCAATAAAATAAGTTGTATTTATTTTTAGGTAACCTTCTGCCCTACTGACCTTAAACAAAGTCCATCCAGAATTGTTTGTCTATTTATTTATTTATTTGTTTATTTTAAAATCTGGTCGGCATGCTTAGCTCCACCAGACATCTTAAAAATACACTGGACGGTCATGTTCCGAAATCAAATGGGTAGTGACATCCAAACTCAAGGGTTTTTCTTTTGTCATTTTTGGTGTCCACAAATTATGTGGATACATTATATCATTATAAAGCTCCAGATGCCAGCGTTGAACCCTTGACCAAAGACCTACACCCACAATGACTTTAAATGTGCTGTGTAAGATTGGACCAGCTAGTGGCTTATAGTGAGTCAATAAGTGTACAGGCGGTTGTGTGTTTACATGCAGACACAAACGTGCAAAGGGACTGCGCTCTGTGAAATGTGTAAGGATGCACAGGGCTTTTGTTAGCGTGACAGGTGAACTCTGGTGTTGGCAAATTCCAGTAGGGTTTAGTAGTTATTGGCTGGTGCATCATAAAAAAATATGGAAGGTATGACTTCAACAGTCCCGAGAGAGAGAGAGAGAGAGAGAGAGAGAGAGAGAGGCTGCTGCAGGTCGCTGGTCGCGTTTCTGCCCGAACCCTTGAAGTATGTTCACCATCCACCATCTCGTGTTTGAGCTTAAACGAATGGGGGCTGCTATGGGGCATATCGGGGGCGCCTGTTGGGAGCTGCTCAGCGGGGGTGTGGACGGAAGAGCTGACGGATGATGGAGCACATCGACGGTGCGTATGGATCAGAACCAGTTCGTGGTAAGATGGAGCGACTCCTACGCGACTTCCAGAAGAAAGAAAAAAGGAAAGAACAAAAAAAAAGCAGATGGACTGTTTCGATGGAGGCATTCCAACAGGGACGCGTTGTTTAGAAAAAGAGCCAACCACAGAGCTGGACTTCTTTCCTTCGCCATGACCTGCATTCCAAAAATATTGAGACAAATCCTATTTCAGACCGTTCCCCATTGCTAAGGAGAAGGTCTGATGATTGGGACTGACCAGCGAGTGTAGAGAGTTTTGTATCCAGGTGCAGCCTGCAACACCGAGCCTTACAATGATAAATATTACACGACTCGAAACACCCACAGTGCACGTGTACATTTAAAAGAATGCATTATTTATTCGGTAGTCACCACAGCAAAAGGCACCGTGGCCTGGGTTAAAAAAAAGGAATGAAAAAAAAAGGAAGAAAAGCTCACTGGAAGAAAACACATTAACCCCACACGAAGGAAGTTAATGATTTGCCTTGTGTATGCTCCTCCAGCTAATTATATCAACAAAAGTCAACACGTCGCTCGCGACTGTTTATTTGCACACGGGCAGCCCTATAACTACCGTGGCAATCAAAGCTAAATGGCCAGCGTTGGCTGGACACACCTAGAGTGTTGGAGTGACACACGTGAAGGCTTAAATTAACACACCTAGAATGCTGAATTTACACCTACGGTGTTTCTGAGGCCAGTCGGACACAATGTAGGTTTGGTACCAAAGTGCTTGGAAAGGAAACCCTAAAACGTGTGGGGTCTTGGTATTAAATCCATGCAACAGAGTAAAAAAATAGTTTGAAGTATTAATGCTGTTTAAGGCACGAGCGGTGTTTAATAAACTTGTAAAGGAAAGTGAACACTCTGTTATTGCATTACGGATTTCGCGTTGGGTTTGGTTTCTTTGTAAAGGTGGCGGAGTAAAAAGTAAAAACAGATTTTCTTTATTTAATAGTTTATTTTTGTACTTTAGTTCATTCTATAAGATGTTCTCTATTTTGATGGCCTCAAGAAAACCCCAACACACACACGCTCCAGAATTGTTCAGGATTCCTAATTGAATCCCTCAACACTTCAACTTGTGAATTCACGCTTCATATTAAAACTAATAAGCACGAAACGTTTGACATTGGACCTTCCCACTGCTCTAGAATCGTGTATAACTCTGCAGTGCTATCGGTTCTGTTAGTGATCAGAAATCAAATTGATTTATGTTTTCTTAATTAATAAATCACTGCATATTGGTACTTTCCATCTCTGGACTTTACAAGATGCACCGAGTCTTTACTTCTGGATTTAGGACTGCAGGGACTCTTCAACTTTGTTGTATTTTTTTTTGTCAGGAAATTTGCATCTGTTTCCAGAGCAGCTCACTATTTTCGAAATGCAGAATGTCCAGTGATTCTTAGATCACGGAACGAATTCAGGAAGGACCAATTCCCATTCTCTTTTGTCTCGTCTTAGGTTTCTAGGATTCTACAACGATAAAATTGCATTTAATGAAGAAACGTCTTGGATTTCTCCAGCCTTGCACCAATTTACCCTTGGTTCCGGTTTAATAGGCGTCTGATTATTAAACTTCTAAAATGTTCTACGCGACAATTACACAGCACCATATCTCATAATTAAGAACAGTTTAATTACGAAAGTACCAACTTGTTGAATCAATCACTGAAAACTTCTTTTTTTTTCCTTTTTTTTCAGTGGGACTGATTATTTTTTTTAAATTAATGATTATATTGAATATTAAGACTTAAACAGGACGTAAAAACAATTTGCTGGATATGAATAATGAATAAATTAATATTTCTTAAAAATAAAAATATTTTTTCGTTTTTCTCTCTCTCTCTCTCTCTCTCACTCACTCACACACACACACACACACACACACACACACACACACACACACACACACACACACACACACAGTGGCTCAGTAGTATGAGGGCAGTATTGATTTTGTCCTGTGACTCGTACCCCTTTAGCTCCTGGTCGTGTTTGGGGTGATGGATGGGGCTCTCAGAGGTGCAGTAATTACCCTCCTGCTCATTTATTTCATCACTTTCACCATTTACCCAAAAAAAAGGTCCCCCTTTATCTTTGGGACACAGAGAGACAGCTTTCTGCAGAGACAGCACAACGCAGCGGAGAGACACATAAAACTTCCCTCTGCGTCCCGTCCCGTCTCTCGCCGTCCCATCATACATCACTCTTTGTTCTTTCTTTTTTATGTCTTTCAGTCGTCGTCTCTCTTCCCTAAAAAGGAGACGCTTAATAACTGGAGCAGAAATTTGGGGACGCCTTAAACGTATCCTCTTGTGTTAAACCCATTAGCTTGTGACACGCCCCGGCCTTTTGTGTTTGAGCTGCATGTAATGGCTCTTAATTGGACGATGCGTGATATCAAACCGCACTTAATTAAGCGTTGTTTGCATTTTCCGTGCTGCGCCGGAGCGTCTGGGACAGCAGCGAGGGAGGGGCGCCATTAAAAAAACAAATTTACTGAGCCGTAGCTTTGCCTGCAATTAGAGATCCTTTTGTTTTGATGTGTATCGTTAATAAACACAAACGTACCCGGGGCTTATTGATTAGTACTGCTACCTCATATTATACAGCCAGACAGTGCCAAAAGTATTAGGACACAAACCCACATGGACAAAAGTATTGGGACACAAACAAGCATGTGGCCAAAAGTATTGGGACACAAACAAGCATGTGGCCAAAAGTATTAGGACACAAACAAGCATGTGGCCAAAAGTATTAGGACACAAACAAGCATGTGGCCAAAAGTATAAGGACACAAACCCACATGGACAAAAGTATTAGGACACAAACCCACATGGACAAAAGTATTGGGACACAAACCCACATGGACAAAAGTATTGAGACTCAAACCCTCGTGGCCAAAAGTATAAGGACACAAACCCACATGGCCAAAAGTATAAGGACACAAACCCACATGGCCAAATGTATAAGGACACAAACCCACATGGCCAAAAGTATAAGGACACAAACCCACATGTGGCCAAAATATAGCTGCTTTGACTAGACGAAAATTCGCTGATGAACAGAAATTCGAAAGGTGCTGCTCCCCTGTTCGTCTTTTCTTCCCTCAGAACGGCCGGGTATATCAGTACATATATCTGGGTATCTGGGTCACTGTGGCGGCGGGGTAGCAGATTACCCCTGTGCCACCCAAGCATTTCTTGCTGGGTTTTTGCTCTGTCAGCTCCGAGTCGTTTTCTGTGGTTCATGCTGAACTTATTTTAAGTCCCAGATTTTGTTTTGCTGCTACTCGCTAGTCTGGAGCGCTTATTTTTAGTCTTCACGGCTATCAGAACGGCGCCCATCACCGCCTTTCCCCCGTCCTCCGCTAACTAGTTTGGCTCGAAAGCTAATTGTCCTAAACGTAATGGCCCAGGAGCTGCGGGTTTTTAAAAGCTGCTTGTTCATTAGAGCTCTTGTGAGGAACACATTGCAGAAGTTCCCTGCTAGAGATCCTGGAAAGCGGCGTCTCCTAACAAGGCCGCGTTTTCTCCCAGAGGCTTTTCACTGGAGCTGCAATCGAATTTATCACCGAGTAAGGAAAGCTCAACGCTTGTAGCCTGGGTGCTAACAGCAGGCTAAAATCATCAGCATCACCAGCTTTTTATCAGGGAACCGAATTTACAAAAAAAACACGAGGGAAAACTCTGCTGCACTGATTTACAAATGAAAAAGGATTTACAGTAGCCAGTGGGAAAAATCAAAGTGGCAGAACATGCTGGGCTAAATGGTGCACGGCCGGCCAGAGAGGGATGTGGTCGTGGCTAAGCGTGTGTGTGTGTGTGTGTGTGTGTGTTAGGCCGAACTCAGCGATGTATTTTCGTCCCGTGCGTCACTGTCGTAGCCGCCGTCATTTCCGAGCCGCCGCAAAATAACAGGCCTGGGGACGGACGGAAATAAATAAATACGTAAATAAGTAAATAGCCGTCCACGGTCGCGTAACGACGGGGTAACAACTGAGAGTTCTATTAAAGGAAGGTCTAAGTCACCGACCCGAGCGCTATTTATCAAACCCCAGCCCCCAGTCAGGTTTGTAACGGGGCCCAGGGTCCGGGGCCCGGGTCCAGGCAGAGGGGCAACCAAGAATTCAAGGCTCTGTAACCACCAAAATATTGGGACACAAACAAACATGTGGCCAAAAGTATTGGGACACAAACAAACATGGACAAAAGTATTGGGACACAAACAAACATGTGGACAAAAGTATTGTTACACAAACAAACATGGACAAAAGTATTGTTACACAAACCCACATGTGGACAAAAATATTGTTACACAAACAAACGTGGCCAAAAATATTGGGACACAAACAAACATGGACAAAAGTATTGGGACACAAACCCTCATGTGGACAAAAGTATTGGGACACAAACCCACATGTGGCCGAAAGTATTGTTACACAAACAAACATGTGGACAAAAGTATTGGGACACAAACCCACATGTGGCCAAAAGTATTGGGACACAAACCCACATGTGGACAAAAGTATTGGGACACAAACAAACATGTGGACAAAAGTATTAGGACACAAACAAACATGGACAAAAGTAGTGGGACACAAACAAACATATGGACAAAAGATTAATAGGTTTATAGGTAATATGGACAGGGAGATTAGACCTTTAAATGTAAGATTTAAAATAAAATATGACAGTTTGCAGGCTGGTAAATAAGAGACGATGTAATATTATGATCGTTTAGTAACATAGAGATTATTAAACCATAACACGTAAGACAAAAGGAAATAGATAAAATATGAAACATTAATTAGCCACCACAGGATTCCCAAAGCTCCATCTGGAATTTGGGAATTTGAACCCAAGCCTCAGAGTCCTCTCTGCTTTGTCTTGACTTCCAAAGTTAAAACACGGATTTCTATGAATAGCTTTTTTTTGGTTTTAAAGCATATTTACAAACATCTCAAAATAACAGAGGAACTCCCTAAACATCTTCTCCAAGGCCAGACATTTTTTATTGCTTGTTTCGTGGATCCGCCGACAATCTTATTACTTATTACTTATTACAATCTTATTACTTATACAAAAAAAAACCCCACATTTGTATTTTTCGGATCCACCACAGCACCAATGGTTGAAATAAAAATAAAAAGGTTTTTTACTTTTTTAATCTTTTTCTGCTCTCCGATAGAGAGCCAACGGTTTTCTTCTGTTTATTTTATTTTTTTCCAGATTCACTTTAATTTAATTGTAGGTTAAATAAATTTTATTTTAAAATAGTCCTCGAGAAATTGAAAAGTGATGAAAAATAAAGATTTATTTTTTATTTTTTCCTCCCTCCGCAGTAGATTCTTAAGTAGGGACATCCGAGGAACAATCAATTAAAAAAGTCTGGCCTTAAAGAAGAAACCAAGACTCAAAAGTGGATTCAAACCTCGTCTGATGGCCTAGGTGACATATCGGAGAACTTACCTAAGCTTAAGTTAAGTACAAATGGACAGAGGTAACATATTTCAAGAGAATACAGTCGAGTCCGGTTAATGGGACCACATCGGGACACGATCGTTTTGGTCCTAATAACCGGCTGGTCCAATTAAACGAACATGGCCTATGTTACAAGACGGGACGTGCTATGTAACATATTAAATGTTTATTAAACCTTTATTGTA